>CAEGAE010092121.1:0-25778 GCA_903067095.1 Girardinus metallicus | reverse complement strand
TGATTCGGTTCGGTTCTAGTCCAGTGGGGAGATTCTCCATATTATGGTCTGGAGCGCAGCAGCTGCAGAAATTTCTCCGCTGATTTGCAGCGACACTCGGCAACACAGAACCTCCAGATTCTGGTTGTGATGGACTAAATGAACCCAGATATTTTAATTTGACTTTTAGGAATTTGTTGCTGGCCCAAACATAATGATAAAACACACTTGCTGCAGCCACTTCATGAACTTTATCATTTTTTTAAATTCAAATGAAAAATCAAATTCACATCACACCAAACTAATATTATCTAGTTCTGCTGTTTTATGCTGTCAGCACAAACGTGCAGCTCAGAACTTTCCTGCTTTTCTCGTCTTTATTACTGTCAACTCTTCAGAGAAACGAGCTGCTAGCAGCTCTGCTAATTCACAGTTACAAAACGCAACGCTGTGTCCTGAGCAGCTCTCTGATAGCAGACGGTGTGTCCGTGAAGGAGTCGAACAAAATATTGTATTATAACCGAAAAGAGAGATGTAACTTCTATCATGAACATAGATTAGCCAAAAGCCCGACAAATTACAGTAAAATACTGCTACTTCCGGTGGACGCCGGAGGCAAGACCCATAATGGTTTCCCCAGTCAGCCTCCCAGGAATAAGGTGGATACAGCTGTGTTGTATAGTTTCTAATGTCCTGGTAAAAACTGTGTAAGGTCCCGCCTTGGTCCAGTCAGAAAGGTGGTTTCAGTACCGGAGGCCGTATAGGTCCTGTTCGCATCTCAACGAGCTTCCAGCTCTGTCCGTCTCAGCAGCAGCATTTATTCTTAGCTCATTAAGGTAACGACCACTTGTTAGAGCTTTCCTTAGTTTTGCTGGTATAAATGACTTAAAGTCTTCAGGAGGGAAATGTCGAGGACACAGATTAAGTCCTTCGGAAGTTGTTTTCTACTCCGGAAAACAACTTCTGGAGTGGAAAATTGAAAGCATTCTTCTTGCTTTCATGTGGAAAATTATCCAGATTCAACTCAGTTTTTTTTTTTTTATTACAGCCAACAGTGACACAGTGTGGCATTATCTAAAATGACACCAGTCAAACGCAATAAGTGTAAAGTTAGCCTTCCTGTGTTTAGTCTGTTGGTTCTAGTTCAGAATGGATTGTTATGCATCATCAATCCATCGGGTGAAAAATATAACAAAAGACGTACATTTCTGAAGTAATTATGAATTTTGGTGCATCACAAAAACAACTTTTTTAGTTATTAGGAAAATTACAACATACTTTGTCCAACATGTTCAACTAATCTTGGATCACTTTAAGGGTTAAATATTTCCGGTCTGCTCGTGCAAAAGTCACATTTTCTCATGTAAAAACAAGACAAATTCTAAAAATGTAATTGAAATTCAAACTGTTGTCATTTAAATGCTGAGTTGTCAACTAAGTTGTTTCTTAAAGTGGGACGCGGTAATTGATGTAATGCATCATGTCTCGTCTCAGACAGTATTCTGCGGCTAATTGCGACATAAAGGCTTTAGATGTAAACGGTCTTACTGAGTGTCTGCAGCAGGCAGCGTGTTATTGGTATGATTTAATTGTGGAGGCTCTGCTTCATCCAGCCTCATTAATTAGCACACATCAAGGTCTCATGATGCAAACTGCTGAGGGGCGGATCTGGATGCAGACTCACACCGGAGGAAATGATGCTTCCAAAGCACAATAATCAGATCAATCAAGAGCCGCAATGAAGTCAGGGGGGGGAATTCTGTTATCATCTTTTCCTTACTGCTTTATTAAGTAGCAGGCATGTCATCTGTGAGACTTATTATACAATAAGAGAGCAGCTCAGTTGATGATTTACCTAATTTATCTGAAAGATTTTAACTGCTGAATCAATCTGGAAAGTTCTGGCAAAGTTATCAACAAAACAAAGACATAGTTCAAAAATTAAGAGATGCAATAAAGGCAAAACAACATAACAAGCCAAAAGAGTCAATATAAAAATTGACTGTTTAGAGTCCAGTCCTGGTTTATTTCAGAACGAATTATCTTCAGATGTTTTTCTCAAACAAACGGCTTATAAGAAGTTTCTCATTACTGGTTTCACACAAGAAGTTCCTCATGATGAGGAAACAAGCAAACAAACTGATTGTGATGTGTGTTGAGCAAAACGTTGGTCGAACCTGAGAATATTAGAAAGAACATACATGCAGAAATACATGACTCATGGTCAGAACCAACCAATCAGAGCCGAGAAGAAAGTCTTAGAGGAGTAAAATCAAGTTAGTGTACACGCTGCTCACACCCAGTTTAGTGCAGTCAATTAATCTCATTACTTGCTGCTCAATGTATTAATGGCAGAGAAACAACTTAACGTTACAGGAAAACCTTCTGCTGTCATCGGTGGCCATGCTATCTAGCATTAGCATTTACAACAGGCTCTGCTATCAGAAAGTAGCTGCAGCATAGCAGAGAACAATGAGGGGAGTGGAAAGGAGGAATGAGCAGCACCATATGGAGGTTGATTGACAGCGCTAAGACCTCTTGGCTTTGATTGGTTGTTTCTACTTAGCAATGGGAAAAGGCAGTGGAGTTATATTATATTCACAGATTATCTGACTCATACCGTACTGTCACAATAACAGTTTTAACAAATATAGTACATTCTAAATATATATATTTTTAATAAAAAATATTTTATACTGCAACTTTAAGTCTCTAGGGCTTTGCGATTGGAGGACCTCCAGGTCATCACCCTAATCTTTACCTCCTCAGATTCTGTGTCTGATCTGAGTTGCCACTCCACCAGAACCGCTCAGAAACAATGGATCTGTTTTGTTTTGTAAGGTTCCACTTTGTATTGGTCCACTTAATGTAGGAAATTAAGATATGCTCTATGCATCAGTATGCAGTCATGTCCATTAGAACGTGAGAAAAGCCTGATTATCATCATCCACAGCGACAACGCTGGAGCTGCTCCTCCAAACTGAGGTGGCGGACGGCAAAGTGGATGTGACAGATCATGAATCAGAAAGTCAAACTGTGTGTTCCCATCTGGAACTGCAAATTCTTCATTAGCACTTTTAAACGCAGCCATTAAGACGGCCATATCTATGCAGGCACGTGCAGAGGGGGCCTGGCTTGAGAACATCAGAGGGCAGCGGCTCACACACACACACACGCACCAACACACACAAACTCATTAATGCTAAATTATACTTGGCACATTCTGCCGTAATAGAACAAGATGGAGAAGTAAGTTCTTCCTCTTTGGCCACTGAATGATGAACGACAGAGGAAGCTGAACAGAGTAGAATGATAAATGAGTGACAGAGCAGGTGAGGTAATGTTACAGAATATAAAGCATGTAGAGCAAACTGTCCAACATTAATAATCAACTTTTAGCCATTAGAACTTTTTAGTCCAACCACTGAAACTGTGAATGAGTGTTGGCTGAATTGGGAGGAAAATAGACGGAATTATTATTGTGATGTTTTCTCATGATTTCCTTCACAGCCTCTAAACTAGAAGCTAGATCATTGTGAATGTAAACCAGCTGGCCTCGCTACCAAAGCTCCTGCTCTCTTTACTTCACCACCCTCTGTTTCCAGTGAGTGGGGCTCCCTCCCCGGTACGGTCCTGTGGGTGGAACAATCCCCAGTAAATGAACACTTTTCCTCTCTTTCACTGGTTTTTTGTTACAAATGTGCACAAATCTGTCTGTATTCTGCTAATGTAAAAAAAAAAAAAACAACAAAAGAAAAACTATTTCTGAATTGTAGTGTTTTTATTGAATAAAAAATTTAATTAAAATCACAGGTGAATAAGTTTGTTCACGTGATAAGTCATAAAACATCATGGCAGCAACGGATGTAAACAGTTATATTAAATATATTAATAATTCAGTCATGGTGCTAACACTCATCATCCATCAGCCAATCAGAGGAGATGTTGGCATCTAATTCAGGCATTGAAGCGACAAGTCCCTGAAAGGTCACTTGGTTGTGCACCACCTCCAGTGACCCAAAGTAAACATGAAGATTGTTTTAAGGAACCATAAGATAACATTTACAAATGCTTTTTGAGACGGCAACTGTTTTAAGACATCAGAACCTCAACTAACCTGAATTTATAAGGATAAGGAAGGCAGAAAGAGAGTTAAGATGTTAACTTTTAACACATTTTCAGGAGTACATCAATTTAACAAAGAACCCTGAAGCATCCGTTTTGTGCCAAAAATGTTCCGTGTTGCAAACAGAGTTGTCCCCGGTTGACCCCACAAGCAGTCTGTTTGAAAGGTGAATGTGTTCACAAAGTTAAATGTTTCTTTCATTTTTTTGCAAAATGACTGGTTGCCCTTTGCTGACATAAAAAAACTGAAGGTGGCAGAAATCTAATGTCAGAAATGCAATGTTATAAAAAAAAAAACATTTTTAAGAAAACATCTCAGGACTGTGTGCTAAAGTTAAGGTCATAAGTTTGCACTGCTGGGTTCTACCTGGAGCTGATGAAATCATCTGCAAACAGAATCTTTTAAGTTTATAATAAATGCTATTCAAGGATCCATGACTTCTGTTTTTGTATGATGACAGCACCTTGATATATTTTAGCCCATCTGTTGCTACAACCCTGCAGCCCTCAAACCTGATTAAGTTGAGCAACTGCTCTGTAGCCGTAGAAACACAACAACAACTATATAAAACAAACAGTTGCTAAAATAAAAATTATAGTTTCTAAGATATCTCTGATAGCAGCTGTGGGACTTCATGTGACTGTGAGAAAACAATCAAATTCCTCATCAAAGCTACCTGAACAAACGCCACTGTCTTCCAGCCACATGACAGCAAAGACAGAAAAATCATGTTTGTTCTCCACGATTTCTGTGAGAAAAAGGATGTAAAATTTCAAATCCTAATGAAACCTCAAAGGATTTCATTAGGATTTGATGTTTGTGATTGTGAAGTGGAAGTGACAGGACAAATGGGTTTTAAAAGGTCTAATAAAAATGTAAAAATGTCTTGATTTCCCATAAATACACTCCAGTGAAACCAACCATATATCTCCAGATATAAGACCTGACCTTACTGTTACAGTCCATATGTGTGTAATTTAATCTGTTTCTGTTTTGATAATTTCCTTGTTGTTTATTTACTCTCTCAGGTTTTGCCATATTCAGCTCATTAGTGTTATTTTTAAGGGTGAGTTCACATGTTGCACCTTCATGTACATGCATATGAGTTTTTACTGCTTCTAAAACCAACCTGAGTGACAAAAAAGAACAGAGAGCCGTCTTTGCGTAATAAGTTAATGTTTTTGAGTCTCTTGAAAATGAATTGTCACAAAAATCTCCCAATTATTAAGTCACAATTAACAGGCAGTGCCCCATTACCTAGCAACCTAAGCCAAGCTCCAGTATGTTTGGTCAGCTGGTTTTACCGCAGTATGTGGTGGACAGTGGTGGCTGGAAAATACAAATGTTTTGTTGTTGACTTGTTATCATTATCTAAGAATTATTTTGTGCAATAAATGTAATCAATGTGTTTTGTATAGACCATAGACCGATCCCAACCTGTTCAAGGAAGCATAATAAGTCACTTTTTAGCTCTTGTCTTATCTCTTCAGTAATTTGTATTTAGTCTCCCGGAGTATTCTTGTGTTCTGTTTCTTGCAGTTTTTCTAGAAATATTTTTGTGCTCCAGAAACATCCTTTCCACAAACCTTTTCCACTCCACCACTATTCAGAGACTCGTAGGCTAGCTTTATTTGCAGAAAAAAGGAAGCCAGTATCCAATGTGAACCTTTAATCATGTTGCTGTGTGAGTGCTGGATGTGGGATGCGGTATTCGATGGTTTTGTGTTTGCTTTGAGAAGTGGAGCAGCAGGGACGAGCCCACTTCCACAGCTGACTCAAAGTCCCACTGTGGGCCGAGAAGCCGGGTCGGTTCGGTCCAAAGCCGCTGCCAGCTGATTAATGCAACGCTTTCTTCTCCAATCCCCTTGGCCCACTTTCATTCTTTAGTCCTGTTCTGTTACCCAGACGCAGTCGCTGTTTCTTTCTGTGCCACATTATTTTTCAGAATGAGATTAAAAAGTGGACATTTTTTAATCTTTTGTCCTTTCAAAGGTCAAAGTTCGTCAGGTTTGAGACAGATGTTGTGTTTTGAGGTTTCAACTCTTCTTCATGTGTTTCTTCTAAACAACATTATAATCAATATTACTTTTGTTGGGTCTGTTGCTGGTTTCAGGAATTGTACCACACTAGCCACGTTCAATTAAAATTAAGTTTATTTATTTATGTAGCGCCATTTAACAGCAATTATCATCTCGAGATACTTGAGAAAAAAATGGTCAAAAAATCATTTTAGCTTAAGTTGATACCCTATTTTGCCCAAAGTATTGAATCATTGAGTTTGGGTGAAGACACTTAGAAAACTACAGGTGGTTAATGTTCAGCACGGCAGTATGCTGACTGCATACTACACACATTTGTGAAAGTTTTACATTTATTTTTGCATAACCATCAGATTCAAGCGTCCACTTCAGTCTCATCCTGAGGAAACAAAAAACAAGTTACACAAATACCCTGGATGTACTTCAAAAGAAGTGATTGTTTGTGAAGAGAAGGATACGAGTTCTCTGTGATGAAGTTGGAACTTTATCTCTAAACAGGGATGTTTGAATGGAAATCAAAAACATCATTTTCACAAAACATTTCTTGTCTGGTTTACCTTGGCCTGCGTTTCAGAGAAGCATATTTCAAAATACTGATATTCCAGGAATATCATGCAGTGAAACACAATCACAAAACATCCCTGACCTAAAACTTAAATAACACAATTTTAGCATTTTTCTAAAAATAAAACGCTACACAGGATTGACTTTGGGGAGCAGGGTTACATCCATTACGGTCCTCAGTTCATGACATGTGCCATGACTCAGCCAGCCACCAAAATGGCACTGCTGTCCAGTTCTTTATAAGTGGAAATAAAAATATTCTTATGAATGAAAAACTGCCAGAAGACTTTATGGGAATAAAGGATGTACAACCTTCAGTATGAACCTGAACCAACAGCTGAATGTCCAAAATCGACTGAAAACTCTGCAAATTCAGATTCTGATGATCGGGACCGTAATGGCCGACAACGCAACATTTTTAATGAATCATTTATTTATTTCTGTATTTATTCTTAATAATGACAGTATTGGTTCTCCTTCACAGAGATGGAGGGCAGTCTACATTGATGGGTAATGTAGTTTTTTAAGTCGTGATGAAAGTGTTTTATTCTATATTTACCTCAAACTGTTGGTTAAATCTACCTGCAGTTGTAACAGGATTATCCTGAATGGCAACACGCCACAGATAATCCTGAGAAGTCCATCGTTCAGAACCCAGCGCTCTTTTGTTCCCACTTCTCCTGAACATCTCCTTTCAGCTCGATGCTTTATTTTTATCCCATCCAAAGGAAGGGAGAGCATATATCTGTACGTAATAGTGTTAATTTATTTTCTCGGAGAACACCAAGGCTGTCTGTGAGATGCGCTTTGTGTTTGCTCCTCTTATCTAGCTTTTGTAATTTTGTGGCAAGTCAAGGAAGCAATATGTTTAAACTGCATCAAAGCGGAGTAAAGCAATGAGCTGTCTGCTATAAATCTTTCCACCAAGTGACTGCTCTTTATCATTTTCTACAGCATAATATCTCTATTGTTCTATAATTGAAGAAATAATGTCTGTTTTAAAGCTATTTCAGCATGTTTTTTTTTTTGTACAACAGCATCATTAAGATTCTTCCATGTAATTACAAAGAGTCACTCATGTTTCAATTAAGGAGCATCCATCAATTTAATTGTCTGTTATTGCAGTCTTTTTTTTTTTGGTTCGTTTGTTTGAACCTCTCTTCACATCCTTATTCCAGTCCATTGTATTTTTTTTTTTATTTAAGCGCATGCAGGAAGTGCTGAATGTCTGAAAGGCCACCGGAAAAACGTCCAGCACCTTATCAAACATATTTCAACATATTAATTTTAACACTCATTTAAATTTCTAAATATAGAAATCAACAAGAAAAGTGGAAAAAGTTGTCATTTAAATATTGTGGTGAAACATTTCTGTAACAAAATATATATACAAGAAAATGTTTACATGGAACAAATTCATATACAATTAAAACGGTTAATATACAGGTGGATTAGATCAGCTGAACATTGTTAAACCGCACACTTTAAGTTTAACACTGTTAAACGTAAAGTTTAACATCTTTAAGTAAGAATGACCACCATGGTGAGATCAGAAGAAAATTTGCAGCAGTTCTTCAATCTACTTTTTGAAATGTAGTCTGCTACAACACTCATTGACACCACATTTTAGCATTGGGACCTGGGGCCCCCGTCCTGGGACACAGACCCCATCAGTTCTGCTTGGTCTTTGGCTGTTTGTCAGATTTCCACCATGTCGGCCTCAGTTCCTGGGCAGCATCCTATCACCCCCTATTGAACGTTCTCAAGTAGAAACCTTACAGACATAAACATGCGCTCACCATATACGTATACATTGTGTGTCTTCCTAGCATTATATGGTCTTTGCTTTGACGTTCATTCATTTTCAATTCATTTCTATCGCCAAACACTGATCCTTACCCTATACTTAACCATTGACAGTGCATACCTAACCTTAACCTAATTCACACCTTCATCCTAAAAGGAACTTGTAACCCAAAAACAGCACTTCTTATGGGACCCAGACTTCTGTTGGTCCCCACCACATCGTGTGTGTTTGGAAAACTGTCCTTGTAATGTAGCAAATACATTAGCACGTCCCCACACATGCGCACACACATACACATTTTGATTCAAGTCTTTACAGATACACTCTGTCCTGGGCTGTGGTTGTTTCTTGCCCCGCCTCTCCTCATTTCTTCTTTCTTCTTGTTTTTCTTGTTGGTGTACGTTGCATTGGGAATAAACCCAAAGGAGTTTCCAACAAGCTGTTTGTCATATATCTTCCTTCTTAAAAACTTGAATATTTATGGTTATGACATTACATAGTGTGGAAAAGTTCACGGGGCAAGAATATTTTTGCAAGGCACTGTACATAAAAATGAAGGGAAAAAAAGGAGCAAATTTTTTCAAGTTTTCAACTTGTCACCATCTACTTGGAGCAACATGTAACATCTTTTTTTTTTCCCCAGATGGCACTCAAGAAAATGTTTAGACTTTGTGGAGAGAACAACACACACAGAAGAACCTCTCAGCTTCCACTATTTGCAACATGAATGAAACCTGCATAACTCGAGGTCACAGTCAGTCCAAAGACGGCCAAACACACAGACAGGCCTGGGCTGCCGAAAGCTACAGTGAAGTTAAGAACGACACACTGCAGGCATCTGGAGTGTAGCTCTGAGTTTAGAACAATCTTCTGAATGTGTCTTGAATATCGGCCCTTAATCCTGATTAATCTGTGGCTCTGGTTTCCTTTTCCATCTGCACACAGTCCAGCACATTTCGTTCATTCCTCACTCGCCTCGTCAGGCTCTCAAAGGTAGAGAAATAAAAAAAGAAATCACCCTCCTCTTCTTCCCCTCAAACAGACACACAGTGCTGTGCAACCCCCTTCCTGACACACTCACAGTTTGATGTTTTCTCCTAAGCAGCTTGTAGAAAAGACAGTTCTGCCTGTCTTTCCTCTGTGACTCACAGCTTCTGGGGGCAGCAACCAGGCAATTCCAGAGTCGAGTGTGCTGCAAACGTGCATATGCGACCGCTTGTGTGTGTTTCTATTGGGGTGTGTGTGTGTGTGTGTGTGTGAGGCCACTTTGAAACAAACTTTCTTGCCCTTGCTCATGCCAGAGCTTGTCCCCAATGCTGTCATACAGTGACCGCAAGGAAATATCAGCTTCTGTTCAACTCTGACACTAACCACGATAAATGTCACACAATCACATGCTTGCGCATGCGCTCATGCGGCTCAGCGTTCATTGTTGCCTCTCAGTAGTCATGCCCAGGGGTTCAGATGCACATAAATAACTTATGTCATTCTAAAATATGAAATAAAGACAGCACATGCATGCTAATGCTATGTTGTTTGCACTCAGTTGCTCAGAAGCTCGAAAAATTGTTCCAGCATTCTTTACTTGCTATGAAAGCAACATGCATCTATTTACAGATAATTTATGTGGGTGAACACCCAGAACAGTCTGGTTGCAAAACCAACGGTGAAAAAACTGCAACACAATGCAAAACCCTATTGATCATGTCCCAAAAAAGGTTTGTGAAGGCAATGAAACCAATCAGTAAATTTTTCATGTCTTGATCAATGGGCTATATTATGATTACAGTTAACCCAACGGACAGAGGTATTCAATTCCAGGTCTCAAAACCCAATGTCCTGCAATGTTTAGTTGTCTCTACTTCAATAATGTGGTCACTAGTCAGACATGTCTGAATACTGGAGTTGATTGAACCGTTTGATTCAGTTGTGTTGACTGGGGTCACATCTAAAAGTTGCAATACTCCAACTCTCAATGCCTGGATTTGACGACTCATGTCATTGGACATAAAATGTTTACCTACCAGGCAGAGGCTGGTGTAAAAGTTGCCATCTTCTACCTCCTACACCAAGGCCACTCATATCTAGTAAAAGGAAGATTCACTGTCAGGATTCTGATCCTAGACTTTTCAAGTACCTTCAACACAATCCAGCTGCTTTCACTCCTGGAAAAACTCACCAGAACACCAGTGGAGCCCAGCCTGGTTGCTTGCATTTGCAGCTACCTCACCAACCTTTTTGTTGTCGTTTCTGCGCATCTAACAGTGCTTATGATGTCAATTCCCCTTAGTGTGTCTAGGTAGCAAAGTAACAAGCATTGAATGTAGTACAATCACTGAGTGCAAAATGTACGCCGCAGTTTTTTAATTGTTTGGTTTGTCGTTTAGGGTTTAAATACATCATGAGAATACATTTCTGATTAGCTAGCAAACAGGTTAAGCAGTCAAAATCCTCAAAGCAAGTAGCTGCTTTATCACTTCCTCAGTTGATGTTAAAAAGGCCATTCCACCTAGACCACCCTGAGACCTGACTGGCTCACAACAAACAGTCAAACAAAAGAAACACAGAGGCACCAGACCACTGATAGTGTTCAACTGAGATCAGCCTCCCGCAATTAATTCTAAAGTTCACATCAAGTCTCTGAGCAGGATTCTAAAGATAAACACAGTTGTCATAAGGTCAGCCTGGAGTCACGGCTGCATTTGATGCTATAACGTTCAACCCAGAAAATACAAATAAAAGCAGGCGCTTCTCAACCTAATAACCGATGTCTGTCAGCGAGGCAGGTAAACACAAGCAGTGGTCAGTTCTGCTAACATTTACACTGGACTTATGTGGAGGCTTTTTCTGCTCCGCTTCCCAAAATGAGTTCATAAACTCCGAACTTCTGAGTCTTGCTGGAGACACAAGTAAAAGTATAAGACATCAGTCATTTACAAACACCAACCAGGTCAATCATTGGGACCACTGTTGCTGCCAAATCAGCCTTCACCTCTTGAGACTTGGACTCTATTACTATTTAATGCACTTAATGTATATTCTATTACACTGACTTTTACACTATATGGTGTTACAGCACTACAAAACTCTCATCATAACAGAAGTATAAAACAAAAGAAGAAATACTTTACTTGCTCCAAAGGGACCTCACTCATCAGTGGAGTTGTATTTTTTGTTTTATCCTTGTGAGCGGTGTCTTCTGGACAGCTGTCCAGTCAGCAGACCTTTCTGTAATTGTGTATCCTACTGACCCAGAGCGATAGACGATTTGGAGGCTCAGGAAACCACAGCAGGTGTTTTGAGTTGATTACCAGATCAGGGAGTGACACTATGAGTTTCCATTCATAACTTTTTTCATAACATTCTAATTTCCTGAGACACTGAATTTTGGGTTTTCATCATCTGTAAGCCATAATAATCAAAATAGAAAAAAAAAACAAGGCTTAAAACATATCACTCTATGTGTGATGATTCTGTATACTATACGAGTTTCACTTTCTGAGAAGACTGGTAAGAAATATTGCAATTTTATACAATATTCAAGATTTTTGAGATGTACATGAAGAAATTTTAGATTAACACTCTAGATTAAAATGCATTCTCATTCACTTACATATTAAAAAGATCAAAGTGTCTCATCATATTCTCTTATTTTTTTTTGCCCACAAATACATATCAGTGCTAACATAACCCCTAAAGCCAGTGCAAAATGAAAAAAATATAATAAAAGATTTTAGCTAAAATAGCATCAGTTTCCCATGTTTCCCATCCAATGCATGAAGCTGTTGCAGAGCTGCAGATGTTCTTCAGCAGCTGTATTTTCATTAACTATATAAATATGCAATTTGACATTTCAAAAATAAATTTGCTAATAATGGAAACAAGGTCATTTTGAAAAAACACATTTTTCAATAAAAAAAATTTAGGATGAGGTGGATTTTTGGCTGTATCAAAATCAGTTTATTTTGCAAAACTGTGATAGAAAGACTTTTTTCGAATCACATGATGAGCAACCAGATGTTGCCACTGGCACAGACCACAAAGAAGAAGGCGGCAGGAAGTAGTTGGAGGATCATGGCGCTGCGTGTTTTTGATGACTTACCACGTGAACAAACTTATTTCAGTGATTTTAATTGGTTTTTTTTATTTAATAAAAACAAAACAATTGCAAAATTGTTTTTTTGACAGCAGAATATTGACATCAGCTAGTGACAGACTGCTGCATCCTATGTGCACAAAGGTGCGTTATCACAGTTCCTTCCTCCCTTTGACCTTATAGTCATCACTGCTCCCCAATGACTCAATGTTCAGACAACAGAGGTGTTTGCACTGTTTTTATTGCAAATATTCTGTTTTTTAATGTAGAAACATCCATACATGTTTTGTACATTTTCTAAATGATCCCACTCAGTTGCACATTTCTTTGAATCAAAATTGTGCACTATTTTTCATAGCTACACAGTATTTTAGGTTGTAATTTTGCCCTAAGTTATGCTTAATTCTGTTTTGATCTTTTATATTTTTATCTGTCTGTGAATCTATGTGCTTTGATTGCCTATTATGTCCGTCTGTAATGAACTGGATCATTCTTTAGCACTAACACAGCTGTGAGTAGATTTTTAAAGCTCTGCGTTAGTTGTAGTGATCTGCTCAGTGAAGCCTGTGAGGGGAAACAATGCGGCCTCCTTATGCAGCTCTGCTTCTGTAGATCTATAGCTATTGAGCGCTCAGCAGAGGATATTCATCTCTCTGCGATTCCAAACAAAGAGGTGAGTTCCAGTTTCCTGACCTCTGACTCCTTAACTCAGACCTTCTGGCCAGTTGATTAATGACTTCCTGCTCCAGTGTTTTTGATGTGCTGCATTAGCAGAACTGCACTTTGCTGATGTGTCATGAACAACAATGTTGTGTTGCATTGTGAGCAGAGCATCACATTTTAGTCCTCTTTTAAAACTCTACTAGAAAATTGAAAATCAATGATTTTTTTTTTTTTGAAGTGACTATTTCTGAATAAAGGACTGTCTGTGTCACCAACTGTCTCTCTACTGTCTTTTTGTAAAGATTGTGATATTTTGCCCTTTCTTTGCTTGTTAGACTAATGTCCTTCACAAAGTATTCATAACACTTGTACTTTGTCACATGTTCACACATTACCATCTGTAACACATCTACAGACAATTTGGATGGAGATAATCTTGCTACAGGTTCTTAAACAAATCAAGGTCATCTTGACTGAGCTTTTCTAACACATGAACATGTTTCGATGGACAATCTGTTGGCTTAAAGGGGCAATGCTATGTATTGTCCAGACACAGTATGTGAATGAGTTCTGTCCTTTAAAAACTCCTGCTTTGTCTGAAACTTCGTCTTCAGGAAGTCAGCACAACATGGCTCCTCTAGTTACCATTTAACAATTTTACCAGCATTTCATGAAGAAGTAGCTCCTATAGCTCAGCAGATGTGCAGTTCCACCAGGTGTTTGCTAATTGCTGCTAGCTAGTCTGTAGGGGCTAAACAGGGGAGTGACAGGGAGGGGCTGCTCTGCCAGGCTTAGGCTTGGAAACTGTAGCTCAGAGGAGGAGTTGTCTCTTGAAGGCGGGGCTAAGTCCACCAAGGTACTTTACACATATGAATGATTGCTATGGATATTAAAATATTACTCTAACATGAATGAAAGAGTCAAAGCAACACTCCAGGTATGTTTTTGATGAGGGAATAACATTAATAATGTAAAGTTCAAAAAGTCAAATTTACGTGGTACTGCTCCTTTAAGGCCATCTTGCTCAAAGCTGAATCTCCACCTCAGTCTTAAGCCTTTTAAAGCCTCCAGCAGTTTCTTTTTTAAGGATTACCAGAGTATTGAGTTTCTTAAAAGTGTATAATCAGCTTTAGTTTTTTCTTGGTTGGATACTTTTTACTTTTACTTGAGTAGCAGTGTGTTGAAATGGGAGTGGACTAGCATGGCCAGTTAGCACCATCCAGATGACGATGCAGGACATTTAACAGAGGATGATGTTCTCTGAGTTTTATCTTCTTCTACTTTTCTTGGACTTTTTATGGTTTCCTGTCAACAATATATTTTTTTCTTTGCCTGTCTGTCATAAACAGATTTGTGGAATGCACAATTAAATATTCCCTCAGCTGAGCCGTGGATCTCTACCTCTTCAATTCATCTCTGCTAGATCTGCTTGTGAGTGTAGGTGGACAGTGCCCAGTTGTTAGATAATATAACTATAAAACTCTGTATTATTTTCTTCTAGTTCACAGCTCTTCAATATTTAGTTTTGTTGTGTACATTGATGTTTATGGTCGTAAAGAACGGAGACTTAAATCTTTTTGGACGTGATGCTGTGCAGAGGCCTGGTTCTGATTTAAAGGCCCAGAACGTTCCTCTGCTTTGTGCTGCTCCAGCCCTTATGCTTTGTTTAATGACCCTTAATCAGAAATATAGATCTGGAGCTGCATAGAAAAGCTACTATATGGAGTTTTGTTGTGATTTTCAATGGCTCATTGATTTGAAATGTTGATTTTCACCATGGATATTTTTTCTGTCTCCACTATTGAATTAGTTTAGAGGACAAAACAGGAAGTTAGACAATGCCGCAATGTCTTACAGCCATATTAATACATCACGTTACTCTTTGTGGTCACATTCCCAGATTCTTTCACAGTCTTATTAATTCTGCGTCTTAATCTCCCCTAATCCAGACATCTCTTTCTTCCAGACTCTTTTCCTCTGGCCACAGCAGCTGCAGTGTAGTGGCCAATAGGAGGTTCAGTCAGCCCTCCAGCTCAAGGACATTTTCACACGTTGAGAGGCCGAGATCGAACAACCATCCAATCGGTAAATAACAGATCTATCATCTGTGCAGGTGCAGCAGCGCTCTAACAGCCAGCATGACCTCTGGGTTAGCACAATCCAGTGGTTCTGCTGTTTGTTTTCACATCTCTGGGTTGAAATAATTAGTTGGAAATATGATTGATTTGATTGCTCAAAGGACTGCTGAAAACAAACAGTTTTTGTTATTGGTCTTTGTTCCATTAGGAAAGCCAGTTAAGCTATGATATTATAAACATTTTACAATAAAAAAAAAAATTTTACAATAAAAAAAAACACCCGAATAACATACGCACAAGCTGATAATCTTTGGTTTACAAATTCAGCTCAAGAAATTGGAATATTGTGCTTTTTTACATATCAGAAAAAAGTTGGGTTCAAAACGGGCCGAACAATAAAAACGTACGAAACGTGTAATGGAGGAAATGCTCAGTGTTTTAACACAAGAGATTGTTCCTGTTCTGGAATTTATATGAATGCTTGATGTATTGTACTCACTTTTGTCACCATACAGATAAAGAAAGTTAATTCAAGCATTATGAAAGGGCTTTCAGAAAACGTATGAGAAGTTAAAAGTTCTCTTTATACCTGAGACATGAAGACTGATGACCCGTTGTGGTAGATAATCACATTATAGGTTCATTTTTGACACTTTGCACCCGAGTCAGGTAGCCACAGAAATCTGGTTCTTATCAAAGTCACCACAGTCTGCACCCTACAGTTACTGAAGCACTCTGCATACTAAATATGAGAGCCGACTTCCTCTTAAACCTAACACACACAGATCGCAGTAGCATTGAGATGTTGGTAGCTTAACTGCTTGAAATGGAAATGGTTTTGATTGAAGACTTTCAGTGCATTTAAATCCTCATATGCCTGAAACAAACACAAACAATACAACCCAGACTGATCTGCCCATTATAAGGAACAAACCCAACAAAACACAGAATACCTGCCTTGGTTCCACCAGAACAACTATTTTCCTCTATTAGAGATTTTCTCTACTTTTGCTTTTTTTCAGTCACACTTATGAAATTTAAATTTTAGTCCAGAATCTGGGATTGTTATCGTTGCAGTGGTACCAACATTATGAGAAATGTGAGGGGAAAAGAAAAAGATTGTATTTTTAAATTTCACCTGCAGTGATGTCAGAAAATGATTTGTCTCCTGGTAATTTTATTCTGCTTTGGCTTTTTCTTATGCTCCCTTATGAATACATGAATTTGACTGAACTGAATTCGCTCAAATGTTTTATTCCTAAAATATCAACTTATCACTTTTGTGGAAAGAAAATGACCTGGGTCACTATTTTAAAAAGATGATGATATATTTCATAGAATTGTTTGGATGTCTGAGCATATCTAAATAATTGAACTTTTAATGCAAATATGCATTAAAAGTTGAATTAAAAGCATCAACTTAACATTATTTGGTAAATATTGACATTTTTATGCAAAGTTGCATTAAAATTTACCTTAAGAGTCAATTAAAAGATTCAACTTTGGATTAAAAGTGTCATTATTTAAAGAATGACACTTCACGACCACAGTCATAAAGACTCCTTCATGTTCGTAACAGATGTTACGTCATGTTTATAACACTGTCTTGTCAGTCTTATGCAAGATAAAGATAATTAAAGTTTTACTGAAGTTTTATGGTCACTATTGGTGAAATTTCAAAGTCAAACTTGAGTGAAATTAATCTTTCTTTACCCCTCATAACCATTCTGATGTTGGCACTGGAACTACATGATTTCACTTGGAGTGGATCCTGTTCACCAGGTTGCTCTCACCTCCGTCCAGTGAATCAATGCATTCGTGTGAAGTCAACAACAATGAACGCTAACACCGTAATGAGCCAGAAGCAGCAGGAGAAGGTAATATCCTGGTCCATGATTCAGGCTCAGGAGGGGCCCACTGAGGGGGGGTCCCGACTTTGCAGGTGTGGAACAATACGAGTGGAAGACAACGCCAGATGGGGCCTTTCATTTCCTGCAGTTCCTGTAAACTGAAGCCATTTAGCGAACGCAGTCTGTCCCAAAGCCACATTAGTTTTCATGTTTTATTTTTTGGAGGAAATTACCTGGAGGTAATGTTGTGACTGATTTTCAAGATTAACGCGTTCAAGAACGCATGATGTTCATAGGTTTAAATGTTTACAATTTAAGATAAATAAAAATAATTTAATAATAAAATAAGGCACAGTACATCGCAGAGTATTCTATATGCGATGTACGTCAGACATGCTTTTCTTTAGTTATCTTGAATTTATTTATTTAATTATTTTGTCTTTTTGTTGGGGTTTTTCTCTCTTCTATAAAATTGTGTGTAACCCCAGAATAAGGAATATTAGAGAAAAGAAAAAAAAAATAATGCAAATCAGAAAATAACTGGCAATAATAAAAGAAAAAAAAAAGGTATCCACATATGGTAAACAATTTCATGTTTGTTGTGACACCACTTGGTTATGTTCTGTGTTTTGTCTAATGTGTACCTTCTTTTGTTTATTTTATGTTCCTATTATTATTTGTTGTTTGTTCTCTTATCGATTTGGTATTTTCTAGATCAATACCTCTGTTTGTTAATCTGTACTGTTTGTTTTGTGCGCTCTAATTGGTGAATTAATTTTTTAAATATTACAATTTGTCACATTACAGCCCCAAACTTTGTTTTTATTTAGTTTTGTGACAGATCAGCAGAGCATTATTTATACTTAAAGTGGATAAAAATATAAACAGAGTGTATTATATATTTGAACATCTCACAAAACCACCTTTCTCTCAACTCCAAAACTTAACCAAACTAAGTTCTTAGTGGTCATTATGACCTTTTGATTATGAATAGACTTATTTTACATTTTAATTCACTCTTAAGTTTCAAGTCATCCGAAGCTGATACTTTCTGCCAACGTCAATTATAACAGATTAGAAATCATCAGCATCTGTTTACAACCGTTGTGTTTTTAACAGATGTTCAGGAATCAAGGCGCTGCTGCTGCTCAGTTTGTGAGCTACATAACTTATTACTATTAATACATAACACCTGTGAATGTTTCAAACGTCTTCTGATTCTTATGGAGTCATAGGGATTCTTGGTAATTTAGAACATGACCAAAGGTGTTTGTGTAGAAAAACTGACATTCTTCTGTTGTTGATGATGTTTCACTTCTTATCTGGGAGGTTTCTCAGTTCAGAACATTGATTGGAAGTAAGAGATTTATAAATTGTAGTCTTAAATACAAATGGGGTCACCAATGAGGATATTAGCACATGGGACACTCTATTCACATGTTTTGATCACATGTTCCGATGTGGGAACTGCTGGAAATAACAACCTGAAAAGACAGAGTCGGTGTTGGACAGACGAAACCTGAGGCTGCCTCCTCTGCTTTAACAGAGATTGCTTTTTTCACTCCTCTCTCAAACCACCTGTCTTCACCCTCAAAAATGTTCTCACAAGTTATTATTGTGTCAAACTGTAAACACTGCATAATGTATAGCGGGAATTTATGCTGATAACCGGCTGTATTCTTCCTTATGCAGTAGGAGACTGAGGTTCTCATTGGAGAAATCCCTTCACAGTGTGTAGTTGGTGTGAATTGAAACACCTCCAAATTTTGGCACAATGATTTCAGTGTTTGTCACGAGCAACTTAGCAAACGTACCAAATCATAAGAAGGTGTTCTGGTCAGGTGGAAACATTTTTGGAGCTGTTCTTTGGAGCCAACTCTTAGTTTGGGAATCAAGATTTCCTTTGTATTGCTGAAAGCTAGCTGAAATAAACTTTATACCTCATCCAAGATCCTTTCAGTCACCGGTTTTTATGTTGTGGTCACAAAAAAAGGAAAGACAAAATCAAATTAAGAAAAAAATCTACATAAAAGGGCTATTTTATGTAAAATTGCTTGCCCTTAATGACGTCTTGCTCATGAACGAAACAATAAAGCAGCTAGTAAAGCACACGCAAGAAACAGTCCAATTTAAACGTAATTGTCTGATTTTAGTTCGGTGCAAATGAAATCATTTAGACTCCCGTCCTGCGCTGAAGATTTCACCCAGACGCGACCGATTCTCCACACTTAGCTGGGTGTGTAATCGTTTCTGTCTGCGACTGGTTCACTGGAGCAGCGCAAAGAAAAGGGCACAATTTATACATGTGTAAATATATGGTCTCAAATCAACACTGACGCGTTTCATTTGGATAACTTTGTTAAAAACAGTCACACTTCAGATGAAATTTTTAAATATCAATAATCTTTCATGGGGTTTATGTTCATCTGATTACATTATGAAGCACAGCGTTAAATGAACTTCACAAAAGCTTTTGGAATCTTTTGGAAGTGTAAAAATTAATTTGCTGGAGTTTTAGTGCTTTTACAAGAGCTCTCTTGTTATCAGCAAGATTGAAATGTCCTAATAAAGTTTTTATGTGTGTCTGTGTGTGTGTTGTGTTCATGTCGACTTGTTCATCTATTAGCTCCTCAGAAAAACTCTTCAACCATCTTTTTATCCTTTGAAGGTGTGAAAAACCACGGTGAGGCGCTCTGCTGGCAGCAAATCATTAAGCTCTGAAGAAGAGAGCTTTGTAGAACTTGGAATTGAAATATGTGTATACAAGGCCTGGTCATTCAATAACTCCATGTACATAAAACAGCCAGGCGGATGAATAAAAGCAGAACTGCATTTTAAATGTGGTGGTGCGTTTGTAAAAATCTGGAAACATCTGTGAGGAAAATCGTTGTGGGGTGAAAAACGGTTAAAGCAGCAAATCTGATGGGATGAAGTTGATTCAGTTTGAGTCTCGCAAAGCTATTCGGACATTTGATGAACATTAAAACCACAAACTTCTGCGTATTATGTTAACATTTCAGAAAAAAAAGTAGAGAGTGGACTCTTGCTGTCTGTGGGAAAAGATGAATTTTGCAAGAAGTTTAAAATATAAAAATATTTATAAATATATATTTTTTGTTAATGAGGAATATGTGAGACGGACCTTTACATTAACCTATACAGACGTGTGGTTTATAACCCAGTGGGCCCCAGAATATACTGGGCTAAGGACCACAGACCTGTGCATAATTAATAAGCACTTAATGCTTATTAGTTTCTATTTTAATAGTTCAAACAGCTAATATACTTCACTTTGCATTAATGCGCATACAGTGGAAGCCATCTTGGCACTACAGCAGAAGCTAATGTCCACAGCCCCGTTTATCTTTAGGTAACCAGCAGCGATGACAACTGAATGGCGCTTCCTGATTGGTTGTTTTGAAAGCGCCAACCAATAAGCATGTGAGTCCCCCGCATGCGTGCGTGTTAATTGGTGCTTCACAAGCCGCAATTTAATTCAAATATTTGAATTCAGCAAATACGAAAACCAATTCCACAGAAGAAATAAATAAAGAATAAATATGTGATTTTAGTGAACACTCAGCTCCAAAAAGTCAAAGTCGTTGGACCAAGTTGGGAAGAACAGGAGCATTCCATGAACCTGGAACTCCACCATGGGAAAGGAAAGGTTCCACTGGATCAAACATGGCCGCCTTGCATTTCAAACGCAGAGACAAGCTTCATATTCCAGGCTACAGCAGCATGCAAGCTATCCAGCAGTGATAGACATTAGGATTAGGAAAAGCCAACATTTTAAACTTAAAGGTCAAAATTCCCATGAGGAATTAATTCATTCATTCATGAGGAACGTTTTACACCCTTTGACTGAACAAACTGACCTCCATCCAAGTGAAGCAAAAGAAAGTTTATAGAATGTAGTATTATTGTCTAAAACCTTTTGGATTTTGGAGGAAATCAGCTGACGGCTCTCTGATAAAAGCACAGCTCATATTTCATTCTGTTTGGTGAAAACAAAACATTGATATGCTCTCTGTGTGGAGTCTTCCTGATAGAAAGTCAGTGACATCTGAGTCTCCTGCATGTGTGCGTGTGTGTGTGTGTGTATCTCTGCACACAGTTTCATTTGTCTGTTTTCATGTGAATTTCCCCCTGATGAAACAGGTTGGAGCGTCTGGGTGGCTCTCTGCCTCTCCTCCCCTCTCACTGGAAATCAAACGTTGTTTGTTGAACAAGGGCCAAATTAATGGCAGCCTGGAGTCGTCTACTTTTGGGCTTAAAATTACACAAACAAGTCATATTTTCTCCTAACTTTGATAAATGATTTATTATTTTTTGTAATTAGCTCCAAAGACCAGCTATACGCCGTATCAAATCCTAATACGGTGGCATCTGGTGGTGATTCCCTTTCAGCTTGTGATTCTTTATTGTTTGGTCTTTAGTTTCAGTTATTTTCTGTCTAGATTATGTTTTTTTTTGTTATGTTGCCATGTTGGTTCATTTATTTTCACTGAGTTTTGGATTTGTTTTGTCAGTTTAGTGTTTCTTCTTGTTTCCTGTTCAAGTTTCTTTCCCACTTGTATATTTTTCATCTCACGCTCAGCCTGCCGTTCTGTTCCCCTTCTCAGTTGATAATCACCTCTAATTAGCTCATCTTTGTCATCCCCACCTTTCCTCAGCTGATTGGAGCTCCTGGGCTCCAATCAGCTGTGTTTCCATTATAAATATGTGCAAAGTTTTTTTTATCTCTATTCCACCAATAGGAAAAAACCCCATCATTTCACAGTTGGGGTATTTCCATTAAGTAAGAAACACAATTAATATCACACATGAATAAATATGTTTACACAATATAAGTCATCATCCTCCTGCCACTTCCTGCTGTCTTCTTCTTCCTGGTTTCCACCAGCACCAACATCAGGTTGTTGACCGTCTGGCTCTTGTGACGGAAAAAAGTTGCTTCCATTGTAATTTTGCGAAATAAACCAGTTTCAATATGACCAAAGAAATGAATAAATACATAAAATTCCTAGCTCCAAAACTTTTTTATCAGAAAAGTAGTTTATTTCTGAATTGACATATTTCCATTAAGCAAATGTATTTATTTTGAATTATATGGTCAGTGGAAACATAGATATTGTTTTCGACTGGCTCCTTCTGTTGCATTCCCTCTGTGTTCCATGATTCCCAACTGTTTCCACGTTCTCCGTTCATCTGTGTATGTTTCTTTATTTGTATCATAAAATACAAAGTGATTTTCCTCAGCTCTTACGCCCTGCTGCCTGAAACAATCAGTACTTCTACACTGTACCAGGCTTTGATTCACTGCAAACGTGTTGGTATTTGTCCACGTTGTATTCACAGAATAATAATAGCAATATTTAGCTAACATAAGGACCTTTGTTTTTTAAAGAGAGGCTACAGGGAGCTAGCTGGAAGCAGCAGTCCTCCGGAGACCTCGGTGAATCAAATGACCAAATGCTTCCTCCTTCAAGAGTTGGCCTGAGAGCCTGGCAGCCGTCAGGATTCCATTTGGAGCGGCCCCTCCACGCCCGTTATGAGACCAGATTTAGTTTCACCATATGACTGGAGACTATCACTAGCACTTTCAGGATAATGAGTCTACTTTCTTAATATTATATTTTCAGTTAAGGTTCACTGTCAGAATGAGAATGTGGACGATGGCGGTGGAACGTGAGAGGAATTTCTATCTTTAACTTTATTCACCTCTGAAAAAGTCCAATAGTGAATAAAGCAAGTTGGCTTGAATATGTGCAGTTTAGTGTTAAAGTTGTAAATTCTCTATTGGTTCACACCTGGTCGTTATAATTCAGAGGGATTTGTTTCTTATTCATTTGTCCAGTGCTGCATAAGTCTGGTCAGAGCTGCACTGGGTGTGTTTCTAATTCACTACTCATGTTTTTTAGTCACTAATTAAAAAAAAAAAAAAATACAAGTTTGGCTTTTTACTGGGTAACATTTTCAAACACAATGTTTCCGACTCCTATGAAGAAAACTACCTAAAGAATCCTTAGCCGTCAATAACCAAAACTTCGGCGCAGATGTCACATTTAGTAATTTTGTAAATTACTATTTTAGAATTCATCAAGAGAAATTCATTCAGCTAATTGCGCTAAGCATTTTCAAAGTTAGCAGACACGCTAATCTGTGTCCTCAGATAACAGAAGATTTTACCACAAGTTTTGTAGATCTTCAAGGTGGATTTAGCCAAATTTCTCTACATTTTACATTTTACATTTCCTCTGTGTGCCATAATGAAGCTCACATTTCTTTGGAAATTGCCTTCCAAACCTTCCCAGAAGTAGCAAACATTTTGTCTGTACGGTAACTGCTATTGAATTTCCATCTTGGATGTTGTTGGTGCAGAGCTGTAGCTCCTTGATGCCACATCCCCACTAAAAACCAATGGAGTATTTACACACCTCTTTTCCATGTTGCATTCATATTCATGGATTCATGGTAGTTTTTTTGTGATGAGTTTCAGACAGAGGTACAGACCATAATTCTTTTTACTGTCTGTCTGTCCAGTGGTTGCTGTTATAAATGCTCGAGCTCCTTTGCAAACTGAATTATTTCCATATCGCCGGTCAGCATGTGCAGCATATTATGTAAAAATCAGATTATACACTTTCACTGTTTAACTTGGTGCTTTACTTTATTCACTGAGTGTATTTAAATCCCACAAGATGCCTCCAAGAACCTGTTAAGATGCAAATTTCTAAGAAAATGTACTTTAATATTAGGTTTTGCAGAACAGCCTCTATATAAAGTCGATCTGTTTTGGGATTCATCTGAATAAAAAGGAGGAATTAGGGCTTTAAGTTAATGAGTTTTACTTCAACCTTGATTTCAGGACATGAATGAAGATGTAGAGGAGAACATGGAAAACACCAGGCAGAAGGATCAGCATTCAGGGTATTTTAAGAAGTTTTTGAAAACATCCTCTGAAATTTGATTAAACTACGCTCTATGAAAGTGAATCAGTTCAGTTTTTGTCACTGCCGAGAGAAAGTTATGTAGTTCATTTCCAACTTGCTTGTACATGTATGGCAACAGAGAGTTTTTGCTTTCTGTATTTCAGCTTCACCTTCCTTGCAGTGTTAATAAACCTGTGGACAGGAAGTCGTCCGTCTTCAGAGTGTTGATGCTAACGAGGCGTTTGACTGTCAGTGTGGAGGACAGCGCAGAGGGCTTCAGGGACAGTTTGGAGTCCTCAGACTCTGCTGTATTCTGGTGTCACACTTTACCGTTCACACTTCAGAGCCATGCAGACTGTCTGCATATGTTTGGTTCTTTCAAACCCACAGCCCGGAACAGACATGTTTCCAGAACTAACACATGTATTCCCCTACAGGCTGGAAATCTGTAGTTCAAAAATATGTAGATTACTAATAGTTAAACTATTAGCAATAGATTAACTATTTGCTAATAGTTAATCTATTTCTGTTACTTGTTTTCATAATGTCTCACAGTGGACGCCCAGTATTTGTGGAAGCTAAAGAAGAATGTGGATAGATTAAATCTTAATATACCTTAATGTTCATTAACGCACACCTTGGGAGCCATCTTGGCACCACCAGGTAAGCTAACATCGACAGTCTTTCTTATTTCTGTTCTTGGAGAGCACAGCCAATCAGCACAAAGGACAATCAAGGTGCTCCTGGATTGGCTGTTTTGCGAAAACCGGCCAATGGCATGTCACGTAGCAATGCAGACGAGGTATTTCACCTCCCTAAGCTGAATTTTCCTTCAAATGTATTAGATGTGCTCTACAAAAAATAAAATAAAATAAATCAGGAACTATGTGAGTTTTCTATTGGGAGCTCTGCGAGTCCCGAACCGTAAACTGGCCGGGTTTAATGTCAGATTTTTCTTTTAGCATAGCCTACAAGACTGAAAATGTAGCTGCTTCATCCAGGGTCTATTTCTCTAAAGAAGGAGAATATTTCTGCTCTCTTGTCTTCTGCTGTGTGACGTGTAGCATCTGTTGAGGCCAAGAGAGAAATTATTCCTGGAATCAAAGATAATTTCTAAATTATAAAGTTGCCTTTGTTTAACTAAGTGATTTCAATTATTAAATCCATTAACAGAATTCTTGGTTGTCATTGACTAATTTGGTCTCTTTTTTTTTAAACACTAAAATTGTTTTCAGCTCACCACATCAGCCGGCCTTCCATTACGCACAATGTGAAGGTCTGAGCACTTCACTAATGCTTCTTTTTAAAAGAAAATACATCACATTAAAACATTAAAATGTTACTATATAGCATTACTATAGTGATAACATGAAATGTTTTTTTTTTTTTTTTGGTAAAACACGATAAAAAATAAGGATACAAGCTTATGACAAAATTTTATTAATTGAGTTTGATGGATCAAAAAGCCCCACCCAAATAAAAAATCAATGCTATCGGCTCTGCCACCTGTTGTATTGACGTCATATAAGGCCTTATCGTGTTGAACATCTGTTTTATAAGGCTTTATATGGCCTTATCGTATCAAACATCTGTTTATTAAGAGCTTTATCATATGGAACATGTGTTTTGATTGATGAATTT
>CAEGAE010092120.1:0-38013 GCA_903067095.1 Girardinus metallicus | reverse complement strand
TATATATATATATATATATATATATATACATATATATATGTTTTACTTATTCATTTTTTTTCCATATTTTTGATTTGTTTCATCCCTTAAACATTGAGTGTCAGGAGGTAATGTTCTATATAATATATATCCACTGTATCCCAATTGTATTTACCCTCAGCAAAAATCAGAACTTTTCCAAAATTTAGAATTTTTGTTAGTACCTTCACGTCTGCTCCAAACATTACAGCTGATCTCAACCTGGAAAGCTTCTCTCTTCCGTCACATATCACTCCCGACAATCTCCGTCCACTTCTACTTGCTTATGCTCGCTTTTTTGTGCCTTTTATGCTCTGCAAGTTCTGCAAATGGACTCATACGCCTACAGTCCCTCTAATCTTTTGAACTTTACTAATCTTAATGTCTGTTTGATTTTCACTCGTTGATTCTGTCTGACTTCAGCTAATTTCTCCTCTCTCCACATTTCTCAGAATAGACAACAGACTTCGTGGCTGCAAAGGATTCCATCCCAGATGTGACCACAACACGATTACATCTGGAACTCCTCTGTCCCTTTCACAGCACACCTTACCACTGTCTCACTGTTCTGAAATGTCCAACACAGCTCCCCACTTCCTCATACGATGCCATCCTATCTTGTCTACCTCCTTCTGCAAACACCACCTTGCTCTGAGACGTTTCCATGACCTCATTTGTGAATGAGGTCATGGAGGTCATCACCAATGGAGACGATCAGCGGCTAAAAGCAGATTTCTGGTAAAATCTAAAAAACTTACCTCACACATCTCTGCTGTCTTGTTGTCCCAGCTCCTGCTGTGTGCTGTCCTAACATACTTCCTCAAACAGTACAACAGTTCCTCTCCTGGCACTGTGTCACCAGCTTTCTCTTTATCCAGTTTTTCCGCAACTCTCTCTGACCTTTTCTAAACTTCTCCATACTGTCAAAGCAAAGATCCTATCCGTACTGGTCTTTCAGCGCTGCTAAATGATCATCGCCGCCTTTCTGAAATGAACGGCTCTTTCCCATATGTTCATAAAGTTTATTCCTATTTACTCACCACAGCGTCAGATGTGATAATAACCCAATCAACATGCGTCTAGTAGAGATCACTGCTACTACCACACACCTCAACAACGTCTTTCTGTCTTTGTAAATTACAAAAATGGAACTAGATTTAAAAAGAAAAGACGTAAAAACATAACATTACAAAATCAAAATGAAAAATGTGAAAGCTTTTATTTTGAAGGAAGAATGTTTGCAGCAGCTTCCTGACGATGTGAACTTGACACTGTTCTCGAGCTGCAATGACCTGTGGGAAATGCAGTCTTTCAGGAAACAGAACTCTATCCGTTCTTTCAGTTTATCTGAGCCTCTTCCATAGAGGACCGATCAGTTTTTGGGTTTGTTTGTTTTTTTTTTTTTTTATGCTTGAAGTCAACCCTGAGCAGACCAACTGAATATGTATGACTGATTAATTTTGAGTCGCTGCGCACACACACACACACCCACAACCCCCCCACACACACACACCCACGCACACACACCCACACACACACACCCATACACACGCAGACACTGAAACAAACACGCGCGTCGTCACATTTCACCGGTTGGAACTGAAACTGAGTGTGAGAAGGAAACAGCATCTGGTTTTACGCTTCAAACAAAACTAGGGGACTTCCCGCAGGTCCGTGTGGCCTGTAGTGTGTGTGGATGCCTGCTGTTGCAGAATGCTGGTCCGTTGGAATTTCCTTGTGTGTATGAGCCCTTACATTTTTATTACAGTGAGGAGGAGGAGGAGGAGGAACTAAAGGAAAAACAAAAACAGGACAGAGCAGGGTAAACGGACTGGTTGAAAATCTCTCCATCACTTCCTGCTCACTCTCCCAAGTTTGTGTTCTGACCTCTGATTGGATTAAAATAAAAAAAAAAACTGTTGTCCTGTTCTGATGCGTTGTGTTCGTTGAAAAATTTCAAAAATTTGTAGTTTCAATGTTCTGCTTTTTCGCCCCAGTCTCTATGCTGTGAGGCGTGCTTAGGAGCTGTCAGTGCAGCGATCACTGCGGTGAGATGTTGACGAGGCAGCAGCAGACCGCATGAACATCCCGACATCTAGTGGTGAAAAACAAAAATTACAGTCTTTCATTTTGTTCTTTGTCATGGTCAAAAAACGACTGAATTTAACAGTTGTAGATTTTTGTTTCCGAACAGAAAGCTGTTTTGAAGAATTCTAACCTTTTAAGGTGTTTTTATCTGCAAAAGCATTGATTTTGAACTGAAAGCCAACATGTCCAGTGTTGGGAAAACTCTTAAACATGAGCGCATAAAAACCAGATTAAAGACAGATTGAACAAAAAAAAAAAAGGGATTTACTAGGGATATGTGGGTGCAGAAGTCCTCTGAAAGAACCTGGTGTTGGACGTGAAGAGCTTTCCAAGTCAGAACAAGAATAAAAACACAATCTGAAATAAACTGAGAGCTTTTGCAGTTTCATCAGCGGCGATGTCACCTGTGAACTTGCATGATTTTGTCGGCAGCACATTTTCCACACGGAGGTTTTGATAAGACATGGGTAGAGTGTTCTGCCATAATCCACACATGACAAAACAAAAGCATGATTCCTTTTCAGCTTAGCACAAGTTATCCCAATTATCCTGACAGAAGAATATGTTTTGCTGAGGAACTACAAGGTCTAGGGTTTCCTTCACCTTCATCATAGGCCTTTCAGGGAGAAGATAGGTAGTTTTTCTTCTTTTAATTTAACTGTCAGCCATCCACTGTTTGTCTGAATCCAAGCAAGAAGATCCTTCTTTTTCCTAATTTCTTCCATTCTCTCTGACAAGCAAACACCAACTTCTGAACCAAAAACCTGACCCATTCCTGTCTCTTCTGTCACTGGAGTTGATCTGAGGATGTTGACTCTTTTTCTTCTCCATCTACTGTTTAAAAGTGTTGACCGTTTCTCCTATTGACATTTCAACTTTCTGATGCTTGGCAGCCAACCAACCAACATTTTGATTGTTGGAGGAAATTACTCTTGATTGACTTTTTGAGCCCACTCTTGAGCCAAGGCACACTTCTGAGATGTTTTGCAGATTTCAGAATATTTTATTTTGCTTGCGCCACAAAGAACTCATGTTTTTTTCAATTGTTTATTTTTCAGTAGTCCCAAACAATCAGAAGATGTATCGGTCAGAGAAAATATGCAGTCTTTTATTGTCCGTTGTAGATTTTCATCATTTCCTGGTTTCTTAGACAGATGTAACTTATTTCCTGTCCTTCATGTCCAAAAATTTTCACCTCAACACATGTGCAAATGCGTTTACATATGCTGAACACTTTTTTGATAAACTACATTTGAAGAATTATTATTTTTTTGATTGCGAAGCTCATGAACTACTATTTATGAATCATTCAGACAGAAAACGAGGCAGAAAAAAAGTCTTATCTTGACATTAAAATCAGCGGGAGATAGGTTTATATGCAGATGATGCTGTTTTGTTCTTACGTCCCGAGGTCAGAAGCACACTCATCCAGAAGCCCGTGTCCTCCCTGAACCATCTTCTCTGCAGAGTTGCTTGTTTTGAAAAGTCGTGTGGCTTCTCTTCTCTTTATCTCTGCCAGATATCATCTGCTGAATGTCAAAGACCTAATTGTTTTTACAGAAGGGTCTGCCATTGCTGACAGCAGCCGCTGCGTTGGCTCATTCTGTTAAGCTCTGTGATGCCGAGGCACTCTAGGTGCTACCACAAAGCTTTGCCAGGATCCCAACAAACAGGCCCCTGCTCAGGGAGCTTTTGGCAATGCGGCGAAAAACTCAGATCTGTTTCTTGTTGTGAGGATGATGAACCCCCTCATGGTACAGTAACATTGGTCTGATGGCTGGCAGGATGGCTGATACTGGCACGAAGGTGGGGTGCCGCATGCCAGCCTGAGTCCTCTGCCAGGCTTATCCCTCTGCGGGTCGTGGTTGCATCTGATTTTAAGGTTGAAATATCAAAGTTTGTTGCCAGGATGACCCGACTGCCCCAAAGAGACAGACGGCCATGGAAGGGTGCATGTCAACAAGCACTTGGATGGATGTAGGACCCAAGGGAGGGTGACAAAGATCAGACATAAACAGAGACGTTGTTTTTCAATCTGGATTTAAAGCACGGAGGGACACCATCAGTAACAGAATGGACCGTGCCAAATGGTGGAAGAATTAGAAAAAGATTGCAGAAGTACGTTATGTTTGGAAATCTTTAGAGAGAAAGCCTCTGTACTCTAAAGCAGTGTTTCCCAACCCTGGTCCTCGAGGCTCACTGCCCTGAATGTTTTAGGCGTTACCTCGCTTTAGCACAGGTGGTTTCAACTGAGAAGTGTTTGCTGAACTGCAATCAGCTGAATCAGGCGTATTAAAGCAGAGAAATATCTAAAACATGCAGGGCAGTGTGCCTCGAGGACCAGGGTTGGGAAACACTGGTCTAAAGGGAGTGTGGCAGCATAACTTAGATTTATCAAATCTATTAATAATCAAAATAAATCACAGTATTGCTTGAACTATGCTCTTCGGACAGATCTGACCAAATTAGAGATGCTGGGATATGAGGCAAAGCAACAGGAATACCAAAAGCCATCCACACATCCGTTCATCCTCTATACCTGTTTGATTGCAGCGTTAAAGAGGGAGAGAACCTGTTTTCACCATTAAGTGGGTGAGCGGGAGGGGTTGATTGAAAGGGCTCCTTTGGTGTGATATGTCAACCTTGAAGCCTGGCAGAAAAAAAAAAGAAAAGAAAATAAAAACACCTAGTGACTGCTGTATTTATCAGCAAAACTAGGGACAGACTTCCCGCATTGGCTTTTAAATGTTGTAGTGTTGGGCATTTGTATGTTAACTGTCAACATCAAGTAAATTAAGTGCGCAGTTTGCCTTTGTTAAATGAAACGGCATTGTGCACATACACATATTTTCCTTAAGATTAATTTATCTTTCATTTCGACTCTTTTAATATTCTAGTAGGCGTTTGTATTTCTAAATAATTTCATACTCTTTTCCCGTTAAATTATTTTCACTCGTTCTTGAAATTAAAATGTACATTTTCCGAGTTTAAGGAAAGTACTGGAACGCAGCATCCCAGCCATAAACGAGAACAAGGTCAGAAGCAGAAACAAAACAAATTCCGGTTAAGTTCAAAAAATAAAATATAATTATCGCTATAATGTAAATGAACAGATTTTAATGACGAGTTTATTAGCCATTGTACAGATTTAAAAACCAAAACTAAACACAGACCCTTAAAACTAATTTTAATTCCGAATGTTCCAATGTAAACTAATAGTGGGTACTTTATTTGTAAGAAGTTGTATTTTCACAGCTTGAAGGGATCTATTTCCGGTTACGTGCTGTTGTTTCAGTTCAATCTTGACGCGGTGGGGGGAGTCCAATGGAAGCCTTCGTCGTAAGCTGAAGAAGACAATCGAGTCTGAATTTAGGTTGATAAACTGAGAGAAATTTATTCAATGCGTTTGTAAATCCACTTTTTCCGCCTCGACCTGGACCTGCCGGCTTGTCCTGGCCGTCTTGGAGCCTCTGATCCACCGGTAACTGCCTCTGTTCGGCCTTGTTTATACTGAACAGCTCGACTCAGGGAAACAGAAGGCCCGGCGGCTCTTCTGCTGTCTGTGAGGCTAACGGCCCTGTGGGCTCATCTCTGTGTCTGATGCCGATCGGCTCTTTAACTCACCGGGTAAGTGAAGGAACCGGTGACGGGTTAAGACTTCAAACTGATCTGCGTGGAACTCTAGAGCGGTGGAATGTCGGTTTATAGTTATTGTTAGCCGTTAGCTTGGGACTAGCTCCGGCTAATCCGCTGAATTTATGCTAAAGCTAACAGCTAAACTGTAGTTAACGCTTGAAGATAACTTCAGACAGTCACGGCAAAAAGAAACTCTATTCTTCTTTAACCCAAGAGTATCACGGCATATTAAGCACACCAGGCTTTTATAATGTTCTAAAATGATTCAAATCTGACATTATAAAACCCACGACTGTGTTTAGGCTATTAATATTTATTAAACAAAGATGAAACAACAACAACAACAAAAAAAAAAACTAACCCTACATTTGCTGATTTCTGGATTGTCTAGAATTTGAAGTTGCAGCTGTTGCTCAAATGCCAGTGATTAATCGATTATTACCAGCCAGAGCATCTCTGTAAAAGTAGTTTAGCCAGTTTGCTGCTCTGGATGGATACAGGTGTCTAAAATAATACCAAGACGGAAAGTATCAGCAATGACATTAGAGAAGCAATTGCTGATCCCCATCACTTTGGGGAGGGTTGTATGGGCCATTTACACTCTTTGAATCTGTTCATTGTACAAAAATGAAGCGTTCTTCCCTAAAGTGTCAGACCATCTAATGCTCAATAAAATGATAAAAACAATGGCTATAGAAAGCACAGATGTTTGTGGAGAGAAAACATGTCTGCTAGTAATTCCTCCATTATGAGAGAGTATATGTACTAGCTAACTTTGTTTAGGAAAACCTGCTTTATTATTAGTATATGTACATGTTCTGATATTATCGAGGTCTGACAAGCTAGCTTCAGGTTAGCTAGGTTTTTAAATCAGAAATTTTTCAGGTATAATTGCCATTGAACTCTTGTGTAAAGTGCAAAAAATTTAAGCTGGGTTAGTATCTGAATATTCGATGTCACAGGAGCGGACGGATGCAAAGTCTTCCAGCTACACTGGCCTTTTCTGAATATGACAAATAAAAGCGTATACAAGGAGAACGCTATGGACACCATCCCTCATTGTAAAACTCTAAGTGATACATTTTTAAATAAATCCGCATGATACTACACATTCACATTTGCAGAATTGTTGGTTTAAATCCATTGAATGATTCCGAAACTACATAAAAAAAAAAATCACATTAAATTTCACTGTTTTATTTGTAGAGAACATGAACCAGATGCAACAATGACATCCAGATTTGGGAAAACCTACAGCCGCAAGGGAGGAGAGGGCACATCCAAGTTTGATGAGGTCCTGTCCACCAAAAGAGGCACCCTCAGTACCAAATGGGGCGACACCACCTACAAGGCCAAGGTGGGCTCCAAGCGAGCGGGAGCCCCCAGGAATGACTCGGTCCTGGAGGTCTACAAGAAGCCCCGTCCCTCGGAGGACGGCCTGGACGATCCGTTCGGCTTCGACAGCGACGAGGAGTCCAAACCGGTGACGTCCCGGGCGGGCAGCAAGTCGTCGCCCTCCAAGCCGGCGTCAGCCGAGCCGCCGCAGGCAGAGCGGCCGGGCTTTTCGTTGGAGGTGGGCAGCAGGTCCAGCTTCCAGGGGGGATCGTCCCACGCTGCCGCGCTGTCAGCTGCAGAGAGCCCGTGGTTTAGCGGCGACGGGAGTCAGCTGGAGATGATGGAGGACACGGCCCGGTTCTTCAACAGTACCACTTCAAACACAGGTAAACAAACGCGCAGACTGTCTGAGTGCAGTCGTTGTGTAGCATCATAAAAAGCCACGACAATCTTTAAACTACAGAAGACTGGCTTTGAAACGGGCGTCACAAATCTTTAGCCTATTGCTGTCAATAAACAAGACGGAGTCAACGTTGAAACGGGATCTAATGTTAAGTGTCAGGTGGTCAGCGCTGATGTTGTTGCCTTCAGTGTTGTGTAGCTCTAGCTGAGCGCCTGCAGTATTTTGTAATACTATTGTGATAAGGATTGTGATAAAAAAAAAAATAGATTACTTATTTTTTAGGTAACTGTATGGCTGTGATTGCGTCGCGCAGAATTTATACCACCGTAAACTAATATTGTTCTTGAAAAATATTCCCATTAATAACAATAGTTATCTTCCATAAAGAAAACAAAAAAAATCGTTTTCCTAATAAAAAAAAAATATATAAATTTTTTTTTTTTTTTAGGATGAAGCTGCACACAGTAAGTGCATTTAGTCATATTTTCAAATTCATTGAAGTTCTCGTAAAACAAACGGTGGAGAAAATGTCAAAATGTAACATTTCCGATCATACTGTCAATTTCATTTTTTTATTTATTTTTTTTAATTTACCATCAATAACTGAAATTTATCGTGACAACGATAAATGAAACCTTTTATCACGATAATAAATTCTCACAGTAAATGACGTGATGAAAGTCTCCGGTTGAGTAATGACTGCAGTTTCAGCCCAGGTCTTGGATACATCTGCGTGCGATGACTCTTGAAGCTTTGGCTACAGTCCATCCATGCAAACTCTTGTATGGGTTTTTGCTTGACGGTAGTTATGCTTTTTCCACCACAATTTTTCCTTCCTGCCAACTTTCTGTAAGTGCGCTTGGATGCCTCTCCTCTCCCCAGGAACATCGAGCTTCTTTAGCAATAGCCTTTTGCGGACTGCCCTTCTTGTGAAACATTGTCAATCATTGTCTACAGGACAACTGTAAAGTCAGCGGTCTTTTTTTTCGTTTTGATAATGTAATCCATAAAACGGCAAAACATAACCTTTCTGTAACAGTTTATATTTTGCTAAACACGTTTTTTAGAGGCCTGCGTTAGTTTTATGCCTGATCAGAAACAAAGTATATAACCTTGTGTGTAATGGATCTTTCCTCTATCTAACGTCTGCTCCCGTTTGAAGGTTGCCGTCTGATTGCACCTTGATGCCATTTATAATGTGCAGCTTTTGGCACTCTCTCGCTTTCACACCCACACGAGCTGGGATCCGCGCATCATGACCTCATACCTCCACCCGTCCATCTGGCTTCAGAAGCAGCAGGTCTTCGTGTTTATTTTTTCATTTACCTGTGGAAAGAAAGAGAGAGGAACATGGAAGCCGCGCAGAGCGATGATGTGCTCGTAAAGCGCCCGTATTTAATGAGCGAACGATGAGATCTCTGCGGTCATGTCGAGTGTGCGATTGCAAACAGCCTGCTCATTTATGTGGCTGACAGATGAATCAGTGCGGAGGAGGTGGAGGAGGAGCGGCAGCAGAGTCTGAATTCCTCTTCAGGCTTCAGAGTGTTGGGACTCATGTCATCCGTTTGTGTGGGAGGGTCTGTCCTGCAGTCTGGGTGGGTTTCAAGTGTTAGTTGTGTGTTTTGTTTTTGTTTTGTTTGGATTAGACTTAGGGGAAAGCAAAGCTTATGAAATAAAGTGATGGATCATCGCAATCATCATCGACATCTCGACTGAACTCGGACTTCCTTCCTGCCGTTCACTGCTCGCGATCTTTGGCTGCATGTCTTAATCAACCGACTTACTCGGCTGGACTTAAAAACGTGCAGTTTGTCACAAGGTAACAAAAAGAAAAAAAAAAAAATCATACAATGTCAAACAAAATTTGAATCAATTCTGCCATCTTGTTTCGAGTCCAGCTGATGTACTTAAGATATGAAATACCCATTAGTTTTATCTTGTCTTAAACTTTAATCGGCAAATCAGATGCACTCTTGCAACACAACAAGGATGTAACAGTATATGTTGTATGATCGGTATGTGCCTGTTTATCACTGTTAAACTGCAAAGAGCAATGATTTCATCTCGTTCCCACCAGCTCACACTGAATGTTTACTCTCTGCCTGAACACACCCTGCACTCGGCTTTCACACTTACGACTGTATCCTCTCTCACTAGTACTATGCTTCAATGAGCTTCAGGAGATACTCTGGTTGAAGTTCAGAGAATTTTCTTTTTTTTGGTGAAAGTTTTAAGGAAGTTGTCCCGGTACATTTGCCGTTTCAGTGCTTCAAAAATAAACTCTTATCAAACAGCTTCAGGCAAGAATTGGCGTTTTATTATTTCAGTCGTGTATCTGGCTAAATTTCAACTGATTTTGTCAGCTTGATACTGAGGACTGGTTGTTTTGTTTCCTTCGGCACAGACTAAGGACACGAACATCAACCACAGTTATGATTTTTAAAATAAGGCCACAACTAACACTTGGTGCTCCGATACCAACTCAATTCAAAATAAACGTTTCAACTCATTTACATTAAAGATTGTTGATGCACAGAATGGAAAAGCATAGACTGTGCTCTACAGAGAAATCCAACAATCTCTGTGCTTTGGCAGATTATGTACATGATCTAGAATCATCATCTCACCCAATCCTAAACTGAAGGTTATTACAGACCTAGAGGGTGCAGATTGGGGCTGCAGCAATACACTAATCTCATGATACGATACAATATGCGACATTCTGCTCACAACATGACATATGTGACATATCCAGCCAACGACCCGATTCGATACAGTTTTAAGATTTTCTGAAAGATTTTAGAGGGACAGAGTGATTTTGGTGACATCTTGCGACTGTTCCATAGACATGGATTGAATTATTTGAGCTGATGTCTGACACTGGTGTTGTTTTTGTTTTACATTTGTTATACATAAGCTTTATTTAAATATTGTGTGGCTATGTGTACTTGGTTATGCAGAAAAGGAATCTCTTTTTTTGACTTATTCACCTATTTTAGATAATGTATTTCATCTATTTCATTTAATTCTTTAATTAATTGTAACTGGTTTCATTATGTAATTTTTATTGCGCAACTGGGTAAAAAATGTCATGTAATTGACGTGGATTTGGCATAAAACTCAAAGTAGGATTTAATGTGTCGATACTCCCAAGAGGGGAAAGAAATCGATAGTATCGTAGAGTCGATGAAATTACACGGCCCTAGTACAGATCACGTGTGATGAAACAATTGTGTGCAGTATTTTAGAGAGAATGCTGCATATTAATTATATCTCAGCGTTTTCTAGAAACAGTTCCATATCAAGTTGCATCGTATTTCAAATGTGTTTTTTATTATATTGTGAAAATTTTCAGCAAAAGAAATCTGAGCAGGCCCAATTTAGGTTAGATTTTGATACATTTGGTCCAAATTCGGTCACATTCTTTCAAATAGAAGTAGGGGTGCACCAACTGGAGTTTTCTGGCACCATTTTTTTATTTTTTATTTTTTCTGGGCTAAAAAAAATTGCTAAATAAGAGACAAAGTTGGTAAGTTGGCAGAGGCGGGGTGACTCTGCCTCTGCCAACTTACAGACAGGGCTGACAGACAGAGAGTGGACTGACAGACAGGCCCTGTCTGTCAGTCCACTCTCACGGCAGAGCAAAACGTGACAGCGGCAGATTAGTCAGAAATCTGCAGAGGTATATAAGATCGGTTTCTCAGGCAAGTATCGGCCGATCTCTCAAAATTTCAGAAAACCCGCTCCGATTTATCGGCGCACCTGCAAATAGAATGAAGTCATGTAGTCATATTCTGATCCATTTACATCAAATGCAGTTCAGTCAATTACACCCCAATTAGAAACAAGGTGGGTAGAGAAGAGGTGGGTTCGTTTTCAGAATTTGAGAACAGAACATCCAGGTATGTAGTCCTTTACATCGACTGTTCCTTTATGAAGACGGCTGTTTTAACCGTATCCATTAGCAGCTCAGTTAATGTGCTGTAGCTCGGCCATTACGAGGAACAAAAGGGGATTGCCCAAGCTTTTCTGGCGGCTCATGTTTATCTTTTAACTTTTAATTTACCGCGTGCTTCATCTAAGAGCTGGATGGATCTGAGATGACCCAGTTTTAAGGTCAAACCTGGGGCTTCTGTTCAGAGCAGAGACATTTAGAGTTCGGTGCTATCATGTAAAACGGTTTCCTGTTTTTGTCATGCGGAGCGACTGCAACTTTTCCAGCTCAAAGTTATTATCGCGGTGGTTACAAATACCTCCCATCTGCCAGGTTCTGATTTTTCTCAAGAAGAGCTCAAGCGTTGGAGCTCGGACGTGTTCCGTGTTCTAGAGTAAAATCTAGCTAACATTTGAAAGAACAAAATGTCCTGCATGATGGAGGTTGTAGTTCACAATTTTATATCTCTGTATTTTTAAAAAATTAAATTCTAAAAAAAAAAAAAAAAAAAAAATGACAGACTAGGATGTTTGTTTGCGTATTCTCCTAATGGGTGTCATTTTTTTTGAATAAATGTAGCAGCTTTCAGACGGGTGTTGGTTTGGCCTGGATGGTGGTTGCTGTTTGTTTTTCTGATGTGGCTGTATGACCCGTTTGCAGAGGTGCTCATAGAAACGGTGAAGTTTTAGCACCTGGGGACGCCTAAGAAGATAAGATGTGAGTTTCTGCACATCTAGCACAGGTCGACACGCTTTAGAGTTCCTGTTCTTTTGTAAGAACGTCCCGCTTGAGCGATGCAATTCTGTTCGGTGCACGGCGTTGATTTCAGAAATATCATCAAGCTAGCACCTAGTGAGAGGAGCCAAACAAGGCATCTGACTTATTTTATTTAAAGCACATTTTCAGGCCGTCCTTGAAAGCAGTCAGGGATTTACTTTAAAGAGAAATGTTTTTAGTAGCAAACAGCGTCAGTCGGAATTTTTGTGACTGATTTCAGGTTTTTGACCTGCTAATAAATTGTTGCTGATTTTCTTTTTTTAATTCATAAATTAACATATAAGAGCAGGATTCAAAACATTTCCCTCCGGTCTTCCTTTATTTAGTTCAATTTGAGTATTTCTAACAGCAGCAGAGGTGATGTCACACTGTGTGTGAGAGGGTTTTGGTGTAAAACTAGATTTTACTGCTATTTTAAAACAAAATGTAGATTATTGCCACCCTAAATTAGGTCTGGGGGATAAAGTCAGTATTAGAATATAATGAGCAGTTAACCTCGATAATGATTTTATTGCCACCTACCTATGCACCAACAAAAAAAGACAAAAACAAATTTTATTTATATAAAAAAAATAAAACAAGTAAAATAACAACATAGACAAAATTAAGTAATTTGTTGCCATAAATTTTGGCGTCAATTTTCAGTTTATCGCCCAGACTTGCCCTATTTATTGATGTATATATTTTTCCGTCTTAGGACCGTCATGGCAGAACCCGGCATCGTCACAGAACCAGCACAGCTACTCCTGGTACCTAAATGCTTCAGACAGCGACAAAAAGCCCCTGGCCCAGACCACCACTCTGAAGACAGGCTCCCAGGCCGAATCTACGTACGACTCCTGGGACGCCATCATGGGTCTCCGCCCACCATCGCCCCTCCAGGAACCCCGGAACCCGGCCCCCACACTTTCCTGGGGCTCGCCAGGAATGGCTGCGGCTGGCCTTCACTCGGCGCACAGGAAGCCCCCCTCTCCTCCACGGCCGCAGAACCCTGGCGAGAGAAACAGTCTAATCGGCGAGTCCGACCTCGCCGAGATGTCCAAATTCTCCCAGATGTCCGCGTCGTTATTGCTCGAAAGGAACTCGAACTGTCGGACGTACAAGAGGCCCAACAAGCAGGGCTTGGGCAGGGCTTTGGACTCCAGCGGCTTCGACGACGCCACCTTCGGCTCCGATCTCCCCAAATCCTCCACCGACGCCAACCATACCAAAACAACAGGCGGGGGGCGGGGCCGGGGCAGGACGAGGGACCACACGGTGCTGCAGCCCTCGTCCGTGTCGGCGTGCAACGTCACCAACCAGGACCGCGGCAGGGACGAGTTTATCAGTGACGCGGCGCCTGCCAGCGTTGCCGGTGGAGCCTCTTCAGGCAGTACGACGGAAGCGGAAGAGCTGGGGTGGCAGCGGAAAAAGACCGAAGCACAACAGCCGAGGTAGGACACAAACAAATTGACTTTTTACAAAGTGATCACTTTTGAAAACATGACCAAATGCAGGAGAAAGTCTCACTAGATCACATCCTGTGTGTTTTAGTGTCGAGATTTATTCGTTTGGATTGAGTTGGATGAACTCAAACTGCCCTGCATGATAGATTGATATATTTAGTGACTAAGATACTAAAGCTTAGAGGCAGAGGGAGACGACATAGAATGGCGAAGATAGACAAGGGTCTGGAAATTATGAGTTAATCGTGTTTGATAAGTAACAGTTATTGTAGTGATCGACTATCTTGACGATTTATCGATTAATCGGATACAAAAGTTCTTTGCATTGTGCAGCTTTTTAATTTAACCACTTCAGATACATAAATAGATACAAATGGTTTAACCTGTTTTTTAAAGAATATAAACATGTTATTGGATAAAATCCAACAATATATCTTTTCTTTAGAGAACATTTGGCCAGTTGTAGCCAAAACAATCCTTTTAACAACATGTGAAAAGCTAAGTGCTTCCCGTTTGGCTTACAGAATCGGGCTAATCTGTTTTTTTTTTTTTTTATTTGTTTTTGTTTTTTTTGTAATTTTATAGCAACAAGTGGTAAATAGAATATTTTTTTACAGAATTTGAAACTGTAAAGCTAAAACTATCACTTGAGATAGTATTTACAAAAATTTTTTTTGTTTTCTTTGTTAGTCTTCAATGCAAAATGTATATATTATTTGCCTTTCTTTTTGAGTCAGTTAGCGATTAATTGATTTATAAAAACATTGACTATTGCAAAGAATTTGATTAATCGTTTCAGCCCTAGTTGCACTTTTCAGCGATAGTTTTGAAATGAAATTTCATTCACGTTGAAAGAACAGTGGCAGACGGAATAAAAGCCTCTCCCCGTTCGATACGCGACGCGTTCTCTTGCGCAGGCCCAGGCCGACCCAGACCAAGTCAAAGAAGGAGGACCTGTTCGGCTTCGACGACACCGACTTCAACCTGGAAGAGAACAGCGCCGACAGCGCCGACGGCAGGTCCAGCTACAAAATCCAGTACTTCGGCTTCGACGACATGAGCGACAGCGACGGCGCGGACGAAGACGCCGAATCCAAACCGAGGAGGAAGATCGCGCAGGCTGCGGTATCCAAGGCGACCCCGGAGTCCACCGCCAAGGAGACGACGACGGCAGCGATGGTCGACGACGATGTTCCGGATCCGTTCGAGAGGCTGGAGAACCGAGAGAGTCGGCAGATCTGGGAAAAGCCGACGGTGAAGGAGAGCAAGAAGAACTCTGAGAGACCGGAGAGGAAGACTCAAAGAGGTAAACGCACGTTCCAAAGAAAATGCATGACTCGACAGTAACGTTGCACCGATCAGAGTGAGGGAGGAAAAAAAAAAAAAAAAAGAAACTGTAGTAAAGCTGTCAGTAATCCCAAATGGGTGAACACAAACGACACCAGAGTCTCAGCAATGTAAATACGACTGAGCATGCTGGCTGTAAGCGAGATTCAGAGTATCCACATTCTGTTCCTTTGGCTTGATGACCAGAAGTGCAGAGTGATTCACCGAGCTATAATTAACTCAACAGAAACAGAAATCACTTCTGTTTAATGTAACACAGACATTTCTGTTACCAGGCTGCATTTTTGCTTCCAGAAAAGAGGCAAGTGAGCTGTGTGACCATATCTTATACGGTACATATTTAAATCTGAGTCTGTGTTCATGTTCTCAGAAAAACTGTTGTTTTTTTATTTATTTGGATGTAATTTTGTTGATTAAAAAGTATGAAAAATGGCCTCGTGTGTGGGTAGAAATTGGGAACCAGTCCAGCTCTTAGACAGAGATCAGTTTTCTTTGAATGTGTGTGTGTGTGTGTGTGTGTGTACATGTAAACACGACACAGAGCCCACATTGTGCTCCAGCTCTTTTTTTTTTCTTCCTAACAGCGATAACCTTGTTGCTGTTTGTTTTTGTCTAAACAATAACTCTAGTTTCCACCTCTAAAGCGGTGAATGAACTGTTTACAGGCTGTCTGTTAAAATCTTAAATTTATCTAATATTAAAGCCTTTGAATATCTTAAATTCATTTTTTTTTTACAAAAGTATGTTGACCGTAATACATTAATTATGAGTCTTTAATTTTTGTCTTGGCAGGACTATTTAATCTCTTATATTCAATATTTTGGGTTTTTTCAGCTAGCTATCTTTTTTGCGTCCAACATAGGCAAGTGCAAATTTCTCACCTGCTAGCTGGACAAAATTGTACTTTTCTGTGGTGATATAGGTCTTGATATAGGTCTTAAATTCAATTCATAATGATCTTAAAAACATCTTAAAAAAGTGCTAAATTTGAGTTGGTGAAACCTGGAGAAACCCCGATTTAAACAAGAGAACAAACTAAATATTTTCAGGGAAATCTGTTGGAAGCATCAAACACTTTCACTCTCAATAAGTCTGACGTGTTGGTCTCGTTGTCACTGGTCAGGTGGAACTTGGAATTGGAGGGGATAATCGGGAATGTTTTTTTTTTCTTCTTTTTCCAGATACTCTGGACTTCTCTGAGGACGGCCTCCGAGTGCTGGCCAGCGGCCCCAGAAGGGCGGCTCAAAGTAAAGTGACTGAGAAGAATCCCGACACGTTCCGGAGGATCTTCAGCGCTCATAAGAAGGTCAGACACAACGTCACTAAGGCACATGAGGGTCTGACGCGCCTCACGAGTGTCAACCGTGACACTGTTTACACTACAACACAAAGTCATTTAAAGACTTTGTAGACTAAGTGGATCTAAAGATAAGAAGTAATGGCTGAAATGTCATGTCTTATAGTCTAAATGCTGCTGAAGAAGATGATAAAACTACAGTTTTCAGCAGAACTAGTCTTGGAAGGTTCCTAAATAGCTTTCAAATAAAAATACATTGAAAACTATACTTAATAGCTGGGTCCGTGCTATGAAACCTACCAGTTTAAGTGCGCTGCACCGTTTCTGTTAAGACAAGTGGTCAAATATCGACCCAGAACTACAGCTCATTGATGGCTCAGAAAGCTGTGTGGTGTCTTGGCAAGTAGGAAAAATGTAATCAAAACTCAGTATAATTTTGACCCTGTGTGGATTAGACTAATTCAAACTTGCGCATTTGACTCTTATTTTTAAAGAGATATTGAAGGTTGTTTTATTATCGCCGCTGCCTGCAAAATTAACTCTGGTTTTTGTCGTAGCTTTTTTCCACGAACTTGTCCATTTGTTTTGAATTTAGATTTTGGAAATGTTAATCGTATCCAAAACTCAGCAGCGTGCTCCTGTTTTTATCTCTTAGTCGATCTGGTCTTTCCTTCTAATTAGAGCCTGAGTGTTGTGCGGAGTTAAAGAGGTGTGGATGGTTGTACCTGTGGGGACGAGGGTTTCTCCGCCTCCGCCTGCTCTGACTCACTCCTCGGTGCGCTGGTTTGTGGCGGTGTGTGTCGGCAGAGCTGAGGAGTGGTGGAAGATCAGCCCTTTTTCTTTTTTTTTTAGGCTCCCGAGCTGCCTGTCTTTGCTGTGTCAGCGTGCTAATGGCCTGTCGCCGCACGCCTCACGGGCCAGCCTCAGATCAGAGTTATCGATCGGCCTCTTTTAGAGCTGACGCAGATCAGTGGCACTCAAGCAGAGCGGCGAGTCTGTGTACTTTGTGTTAGATGGAGGAGGCAGGTTCATGAAGAGGAGGGCTGTGGGGTGTAGCCTCTCGAAGCTTTTATCAAGTAAACAGCCTAAACCGGAGCGATAATTATGTTCGGTCTTGTTATACAGCAGGAGTGTTTTTAAGAAGTCTCTGACCCTCGTTAGATAATCCGTCAGGTTTGTCTTAATGAGCTCCGCAGACCTCATTGGGTTCTTTTCAGTTCACAGCTATTTCAGCTTTGGTGCGTCCTTAAAAAGTCTGAAATTCACGTGTCTAAAAGTAAGGCCTTGAAATGTCTTAAATCCACTTAAAACAATGTAAGTTGGCCTTAAGTACGTTAACCGCAGGTATTAAATTTCGTCATGGCAAGACAATTTAATCTTCATTTTTTTTATCGCAGGATTTTCCTGTCAGGCTAAAGTTTGAGCCGTGCTCAGACGTCTTCATTCCATTCTGTGACTTCAGGCTGTTAAGGCTACCTCTACCCTAATGTTCCCTTGCTTGTCAGCTAGCTAGGTTTTCTGCGTCTGTCATGGGCAACTTCAAATTTATGGACAGTTTGCTGGACGATGTTAGTCTTCACCACTGACGCACATCTGTTGCCAAACCTGTAAGCTACTAGGTGCATTAAAATCTTCAACTTAATTAAGAATCTCACTTGCGTTGATTCTTAAGTAAGATTCAATTTACTTAATAATCTTATTCATCTTTTCTGGCAAACATGAGCCGGACCGTTTGGGGGTCCGGTCAGCGGTGCGTTTGGCCTTAGAACATTTTTTTTCCCCCCTCCGGTTCTTTCCTATCATGAACACCGACCTTAACTTGAGGCAAAAATGAAGGTCAGTGGGGAAAGGTTTCCATAGTGACGCAGAGATTCGTCAGTATTTGGGCCTAACGCGTGAATTGGAAGGACTTGTTTTCATTTTTTTTGACGGTGTGAGCTGGAGAGCGTTTGACGCTTCCCTGCAGTACTGTGACCAGGCTCCTGCAACATCAGCGCCGTTTATCTGACGCGAACTTCTCTGAGCCGTGACCTCGGCTCGTCAGGAATCCCCTGGCAGCCGAGCGCCGTTCTGCGGCTGAAACGTGTCCCCGGCAACGTGTGAACCGTGTGTGTTTTCTTCCACTGGGGGGGGGGGGTGTTTGCCCACCTTCCTGCCTTGCTTTTTTATCTGCGCCATGCTGCTCAGCAGCAGGTGGGTGGGATGGGCGGGGGGCTCCTTGTCTGCCTGTGTCATTCAGATTACTGTAGCAGGCTTTAATTTGCTGTGTTGACGTTCCAGCTCATCCTCGAACTCCCCTTTTGTCTCTTGCTTATTAACCCTGCGGAGAAACTTTTTCCTGCCAACTCGGCCCGCTCTCTTTTCTTCCCTCTGTCCGTCTTTTGTTTTTCATCCTGAATGCCCTGGCAGCCACCAACCGCAGGTTTGGCACCGAGGACGGTGTGTGTGTGTTTGTTTTTAAGTGCGTCGTGCTGTTTGATCATCGCTGGCCGACTCTCGCCAACTTCTTCTGCATCTGTTTGCTCCTCGGTTCACTTGCTCCTCCACTCTGTACTTCAGCTCTCGACTTCTCACCGTGTGATCGAGTCCAGCTTGTCACCATTTTTGCTCTTCAGTGAATTTTGTGCACGCACCGAAAAGAAATAGAACCCTTTAAAACCACTAGCTTCAAGGTATTTTATTTAGAGCTTATGCAATATACCAGTAAAAAGTAGTGCATGATTGGGAAGTGAAAGGAAAATGTATTATGTCTCTACCAGCAATAAAACTTTTCTCCTGTTGTCTATGATTGGATGGAGGATATCTGTGAATGCCAGTTTGCAGTTCCTGCTGCAGATTTTCAGTTAGGATTAGGTCTGGACTTTGATTAGGCCAGTCTAACACATAGATATGCTTCAGTCTATTCCATTACTGCTCCAGCTGAATGCTTAGGCTGGTTGACCTCTAGGAAGATGAAGCTTCACCTCTCTCTGGAGTTGCCTTAGGCCTTTTTGTCTGCTTCTCGGAACAAAGGGGCCAACTAAAAACGTGCCAGTGGTGTGTTTTTGTATCCTTTTTGTTGTTAAATATGTGCTGTTTTGTATGATCTGCCACCTAAATTCCCAATAAATACTTTTTGCAAAGACCTGCTGAAATATCTAACCGAGTTCAAATGCGCCACTCGACGCTCGTGAGTGTCGAATTAAATCGGGGCCTTAGTTTTATGTTTCATAAAGTTTTACAACTAGCAATTCCAGTAAGGGCTTCTCTTAATCAGATACCCACACCAAGGCCTTGTGTGACTTTTTAAAATCATCCTAATAAAATGTAAGCAAATAATTTAATCAAATTAGTCCCATTAAGAGCCCAATGTTTTCGCCTCCTGTCCTGTTGGCTCAGCGTCCTTGTATTTGTTTATATCTGCTGGCTGTGAATGAAAAAAAAAAAGAAAAATGAGGTAACTGGAGGGGAAAAACAAAAACCTGCTGACGGAGTGTTTCTCTCTGCATAAGATCGTGTGTCAGCTTGAAGTTTTGCCTCAAACTGCAGGTGGCTCCACCGTGTTCTCAGTTACCTTTCTTCGCTGACGTTCTCCTGTTTCCTGTTTGCGCTGTGTTTCAGTCTCCCACCAAAGCTGTGTACAACGCCAGACACTGGACCGTGGAGAGCGAGGAGGAACCGCCGCCGTCCATCTTCTCCCGATCGCACGCGACTTCTGTAAGAACACAGACGGCACCGACGCGGCGTCTGACTGGACGTTGGGTTTGTGGCTGGACTGCGGGAAGACATGCAGCCGCCTCACACAAACTTTCCTCCATTCCTTCGCGCAGGCGTCTGTCCCGACCGGGAGCTCCAGCAAGGAGCCGGCCGACTCCCAGAAGGACGACGGGGTCTTCAAGGCGCCTCCTCCTCCTCCAAAGGTTACAAAGTGCGTCACCGTTCCCACAGATCCGTACCAGGACACGGTCACGGCACTCAAGTGTCATAAAGAACACAAAGAGGTATGCTCCTGTTTGTTTCCCTGAATCACATTAAGAAACTCTAACTCAGGAAACGTTTCCAACTTCTCTTCCCACTTTCTCGTGTCTGCAGCTCTACACGGTGGTCCAGCACGTGAAGCACTTCAACGACGTGGTGGAGTTTGGGGAAAACCAGGAGTTCACGGACGACTTCGAGTACCTCGCCACCGGCCTGAAGAGCGGCCAGCCGCTCAACACTCGGTGCCTTAGGTACGAAAACGAACACCTGACTCTAACGGTTATTTTAGTAATTGATGATGTTATTGCTTTTTTTTTATTCTTAATCGATTTATTCGGATCACAAAATTGCCACATTTTGCATACTTTTCATTTAACTACTGAAATTCAGTGACTTTTTTGAACTTTTTTGCCAAAGGTTCATCTTTGATTTTGACCACTTGATTGTATCTAGCAAATGATGCATCTTCAGCTTAAAAAAATATTGTCTGCTAATCTGTGGATTATTTTTTGAATTAATAAATGAACAGGAAAACAGGAGCTTAATAGATTTTTTTTTGTATTTTAACAGAATTTCAGCCCTAAATTAGAGTGTTTACATGTATCGTGGAGGGTTTCGTGGACGTCATTGTTGTTTGGATTCTTCAGTGAAATCAGTAATCGATTAGTTGATGACTATGTCAACGATCGGTCAGCCACGATTATTTCGATCGATGGTTTCAGCCCTACGTTAGAGCGTTTGCACGTGTCATTGAAGGGTGTCGTGAACATCACAGTTGTTTGGTTTCTCCAGTGTGATCAGCCTGGCGACCCGCTGCGCCATGCCGAGCTTCAGGATGCACCTCCGAGCCAGAGGGAAGGTGGCTCAGGTCTTCAAAACGCTGAACGACGCCCCGCAGCTCCCGGTAGCGATCACACTTGAAGAGCGATGCGGCCGTCCGGAACTGAGCCGAGTGCTTTGACCCAGATTGTGTTAATCTGCTGGTTATCATGCTCTCTCTCCTCTCCTCTCCCTCCTCCTCACCCCTCTTCAGAACCTGGCTCTGTGCACAGCAGCTCTGATGTACATCCTGAGCCGCGACCGGCTGAACATGGACCTGGACCGGTCCTGTTTGGACCTGATGATCCGGCTCCTCGAGCTGGACCAGGACCACGGAGCCGCGGCGGAGCCGGACTCCAGCGTCCAGTTTAGTGCCAAAGAGCTGGCCAAGATAAAGGAGAAGATCAGGAAGCTGTGCGACACCGTGCACAACAAGCACCTGGACCTGCAGAACATTACGGTGCCGTGAAGCTTCGAGTCTTTCATTCTCGTGCATTTCCAATTTTCAGGCTTTTTTTTTTTGTTTGTTTGTTTGTTTTGTTTTCGAGCTTTGAAAAGAAGCTGCTCCTAAAACAGCTTCTTCACGCCACCTACAGATTTCAGGCTGTTTTTAGCAGCTCGATTGGAGCTGAACTAAAACGCTGCATATTCTCTTCCCCTCGCCCACTTCCAGACGGGTCATTTGGCCATGGAGACGCTGCTATCTCTGACCTCGAAGCGAGCGGGAGACTGGTTCAAAGAGGAGCTGCGGCTGCTGGGAGGACTTGATCACATCGTGGATAAAGGTGTCTATCTCAGAGGGGCAGAAAATGCTCGCCGTGTCCGAGTGTTGAGTGTGACCGTGGCTGTCCCGATCTCCACAGTGAAGGAGTGTGTTGACAACCTGGACCAGGAGGACCAGGAGGAGAAGCTGGTTTCGTCGCTGTGGGGAGCAGAGAGGTGTCTGCGGGTGCTGGAGAGCGTAAGTGTTTCAGGGGAGGAAACTGAAGCCGCACTGCACAAACAAAAAGTATTTTTTGCCCCAGTTTATCTAAGTACATTTGAAGTAAGACAAAACTAACTTCAAAGTAACTTTCCAGATAGATATAAGTTGTTTTATGTCAATAATATTAATAAAAAAAATAAAAAATACTAGTTCCACTGGCAGATTATTTCACGTATAGGAAGTTAGTGGAACTAGTACTTTAAAAAAAAAAAATCAATATTATGGAATAATTAACCTAAAACAAGGTTAATTATCTTGCTGAAAAGCTACTTTGAAGTTAGTTTTGTGTTATTTCAAGTGTATTGAGATATTTGTACTAGAAAGTAGACTTGCTAAGACTGGGTTAGCTTGAAGTGTTGAAAGTTTCTGCTTTAAGAACTTTTCCCCTTTGTGATCTCTGAAAGTGCAGGCATAGGATTCACAAAAAAACCCCAAAAAGCTCTGAATGAAACGGAAATAAGTGACCGTTTGGGTTCATGCAGGTGTCCGTCCACAACCCAGAGAACCAGGGCTACTTGATCGCCTACAAGGACTCGTCGCTCATCGTCTCCTCCGCAAAGTGAGTAAGCTTGTGAGCTTAAGCTGATTTTCTTTCCTTTTAGGATCTGACTGCAGAGACCCTAAGGCATTGCCGGGTCAAGCCGCATATATTTTATCTACTGAAACTTCACTTCTCTCTCATTGTGTGACGATCAGACCGAAGCCACATAAATCCAGATGTATTGACTTCCCCATCATAAGCTTGAAGCGTGTGTCGCCTCCCCAGCCAACCCCATCTTTGTGTTCCGTGTCTGTCACTCGCCATTCAGTGGATCATTATCGGGGTTTTGTCGTTCCATTTCCTTGTCGTGACCTCCTGTCAGTCTCAGCAGCGACCTTTTACCTCTGACCTCAGCTGGAGGGGAGAGGATGACGTCACTCTTTCACTTGTTTCTTCAGGGGTTTTGTTCTCAGGTGTTGCAGCCTAAAAGCAGTTTTCTAACCTTCCTGTTCTTCAGTTTGGTCTCATAAAAGATGAAAACTGTGATTTGCTTCTTTTTTTTTTCTTTTTAGATTCTGAGCCATTAGCCATATGCCAAAGTATTAATACCTCTTGACAAAAACCTGTAGGAACCAGATTGATCTCTATCTGACTGAGCTTGAGGTGGTTTGTGAAGATAAAGGAGCGAAAACGTCCTGAAGGCGGCATTTATCGACTCCCTGGTGTTCTTTCTAAATACGTGTCGTAGAAAAAAAACGCTTCTCCAACTTAACAACAGCGCACGCATTTGTTTTTATCTGTCCATTCCAATAAGCTACATTTAGGTATGTGGTTGTAATTGGACAAAATCTGAAAAAGGTGAAAAACACAGGCATTTCAGAAATCAGTCCTCTTAAATAATCAGCTATAATGCTGAATATCGGAAAAAATTCAACGAGAACACTGAAACAAATGAAAAAGGAATCAAAAGTTATCTACCAGAAATAATGTGGTTTAATTTTTTTTATGAACAATTCATATGTAGGCGCAATGCTCTTGAGCAAATTAGTTTTCTGGTTTTTCTTCTTACTGAGAATTACTAGACGTTTTTTTAAATTAGGAATTAGTTTTGTGTAAGCACCAGAACAGTTAAACAAAATATGACGGCATTTACAACAGAGTGAACTAACAAACCTGCAAAGGGACAATAAAAACTGAGGTTTTCTATTTAGTCATATATCACCAACCGGCTGTCATTTCCACAAGGTGGCAGAAATGCACAAAATTGTTGAGTTCGATAAACCTTGCAAAAGAGACAAACGCCTCCATCCCAGGTTCATTTGGAGGAATTACAGAACCCAGTCATGAGCGTGTTAAAGAAAAACACTGCTGATGACTGAGACGTTGTTAGAACCGCCATTGTCTGAAGGAAGATGAAGAATCAGTTGACCAGCTGATTTTCCTCCTGGCTCCTCCTGCTTTCCTGTCCTTTGGGTGACCGGGCAAAGAGCGACAAAGAGCCGCTGTTCGGGAGTACGACACAGGCTTCGGTCTGAGCCCTCAGCTGTCCGCTGGTTAACTCGATTAACCCCGAAATCTACGGGGTGAGGCCCCAGGAGTGACCGAGGTCTGCTACCGAAACAACCAGACGGCATGGGCTCTCCGTTCTCTTCATCCGTCTCACTTGTTTTTTTTCTTCGGTCTCTCTGTCACTCCCTCGCTCTTTATTTCCTCCTTTGTTCCAGTTTCCTGCTTTCCTTCTCTCCGAGTCCTCTCCGTCTGCTTCCCTCCATCACTGAACACGCTGCAGAAACTTCTCCTTCTGCATCCGACGGCTTCAGCTGTCTGCAGGCCTAATCTGATAAACCCCAAACGGCCCGTGAGGAACACAGCAGGTCCTTATGCCGTTTGATGAGCCTCACTTTGTCTGGCCACGAACTTCATTAGAGATGGTTCTCTGAAAGGGGAAGAAACATTGTCTGGGACAATATTTCTTTCTGTGGAAGACACTGCTTTGCCCAGATGAGACCAAAATTAAATTTCAGTCTGAACACACCTCCCCCATGTTAAAACACAGTGGTGGCTGCATCATGCATTCTGCAGAACACTGAAACATTGAAAGTCCATTAAAAGGGCCAACTTTCCATTACTTTGTAAATAATGACACTTTCATGCAAAGTGTCATTATTTTAATAGACTTTCAATGCAACTTTTAGAGCAACTTTGCATCAAAAGTGTCATTATTTATCAAATGATGCTTCATAACAACAGTTGTAAACATTCATAATGACCCCTTCATGTTCATGACAGGTGTTATGTCTTGTTTATGACAGTGTCACGTAAGTCTTATGCATGCCCCGTCAAATAAAGTGCTACCGGATTTGTTCCACGAATTAACCAAGTAGCAACGGGACTTAAAATAGCTAACAGTAACATTAGCATTTTTGTTCATTTTAATATGACATACTGGCATAGCTAACATTATCTGCATGCAGCAGAATTACTCAATTTGTTTGGAAGAAAACAGCAAAGCTTTTTGCCTTTTGGCTCTGACTTGTTGCCGAACACGACAAAGACCACTCCCATGATTGCATAGTGTAAGCAAATACTATTAGCTCATCTCAACACGTTACAGTTTAGCGTCACACATGCTCTTATCTCGCTGAGGATTCAGCCAAGTTACAGTGGTTGGTCTGAAAAGAAGGAAATACAGAAAAGGTCAGATTAGCGGAACATTGAAAGTTGCGAAGACTGGTGAAAATTGCAAGTCGGCGCAAAATTTACGAACGACGAGGGAATTTGCATCGATAGTTACGATCGCGACTTCTGTGGAGGGACTGCGAAGTATCCCGGAGTGAAATACAAGGCCATCTGTCCGACAGCTGAAACTTGGGCCGAACTGGGTCATCAATGGCCAATGATCCCAAACACATTTACAAAAAGGCTGGCTTAAAAAATAAAGAATCAAAACCTTCATATAAGCGAGGATGAGCTTCCTCTGCATCGTGGCTGTAGATTCCCCCTCGTTCCCCTCTGTGAGCTCCGAAGTTAATTTCATCCAGATGTTCCTTTTATGTCTTTCCTTCTGTCTTTCTTTGCGTCCAGACTTTGGCTTCTGCTCTGTTCATTCACCGCTGACATTTGATCTAATTTGGTTATTTACATTGGGCTGCTGACCCACTTCACCCTCCCAGCTGCCGCAGTCGGACTTTACGCGCACACGCCTACACACGCGCACACACATACACACCCCCACACACACGCAGCGGTTTCCCTGAATGTGGCTCTGTTTTATTACGTCGTTGAAGAGCTGAAGTCTTGTTCACAATCTGGATGTGAACCAAGCTGGTCACCTTGACAGGCTAGAACTTTCAACTCTTTGCCTGATAGGAAGTTCTTTCGTACTCATCTTAGAGTTCAAACCACATTGCTCTTCACAATGTGGTTTTAGGGTCCGGACGGATGTTGGAAATCCTTGAAAATGTTTGATTTCAATTAGGAGTCGTCAAGGTTTGGAAAGTGCCTGATTTCTGTTTAAAGTGTTTTTATATTCAAACTGCAGTTTTGTAATAAAGTGCAATCCAACGTTTGATTAAAAGCCTAAACTTGGAAAACGTTATTTATAGTTAAAAACTCATATTTTCAGATACCTAATGAAAAGACAGATGTTTTTTTTTTTCTCTCACTGTCTGAAGTCAAATCAGATAAAATTTTTCTTGTTTTAGGTCAATTAGAATTACCAAAATGATTTCTGTTTGCTAAACTTAGCGAGAAAATATTTAATATGAGCTGGGAGGTCGTTTGCCTTAACACGATTTGTTTGTATTGTGAATATTTATTATTCCTAACGGATCAACGACTTATTGATCCGTACAGTTGATATAAAGGTTGGCTTATGTTTTATACTTTAAACAACGTTATTAAAATTGGGGGTCTTTTGTTGAATTAGTTTTTTTTGATCTCGTACCTGTCGGGTATATATGTTGTGTGTGAGGAAAACATTTCAAAACATAACATTTTGCTATATTTTAGTTTACCTAGAACACCATCAGAAGAATATTAATAACAGTAATAAATCTGTCTTTTAGTTCACTTGTATTTTATTTAATTTTTTTCTATCTCCAAAGTGTGGTGCTGGAAAGGTTTGAAAGCTTTCCTTGAAAATGCCGCAAAAGAAAAAGTGCCCGAACCCTGTGTTTAGATTGCGTACCACCAGTTCCTGTGGTGATAATATTTTGCAATTAAGCGTTAAACCTTCTGTCTCAGGGCTCTGAGGAGGTGCGAGCAGATGATCCAGCGGTACAGCAGGGAGGTGAAGTCAGACGGCGGCACGGTAGGGAAAGCAGTGGAGAACTGCATGAGGGCCATCATTGGAGTCCTGCTCAACCTGACGCATGACAACGGTGAGGCTCCCAACACGCTCGGCGAAGATGTTTAAACCGCAAAATAAGCAGTTAGAGACCAGTGCTCTCATGTGTTTTTTTTGTGTGCGTGTGTGTGTATGTGTGTATACGCAGAGTGGGGCAGCACAAAAACGGGCGAGCAGGAGGATTTGATAGCGACCGCTCTCAAGTGCGTTCTCAAAGTCCCTCAGTATCTTCCTCAGGAGCAGAGATTTGATGTCAGAGTGCTGGTGCGCATCACACGATACCCGAGCCGACAGGAAAACCCAGAGAAATAAAACTGAACACGATCTGGAGTAACGATCGACCTTTGCGTTTCCGGTGCGTTTCAGGGTCTGGGGCTGCTGATCAACCTGGTGGAGTACAGTGCCAGGAATAGATACTTCCTGATGGAGATGGAGATGGAGGGGGGTCAGGGGCCGTGCGACTCCACCGTCCTGCTCAGCGAACAGCATCAGGACCTGGGCAGTGGTGGCAACGGCGGCGGGCCTCTGAGCGCCATCGCAGCTCTCGTACAGGTAGGGGTGGGCGATACGGGCTCAGAATTTGATCACAATGTTTCATGATGCTATTGTGATGGCGATGAAAACGATTATAAACTATTTATTACTTCATTTTTTTGGTAACTGTGTCACTGACTGCATGGCGCAGCATTTGTAGCGCCACAAACGCACATCTTGACAAACATAACCATTTGACTCAGGCGTCATCAGGACGCCACTTACTCTTGTTTTATATCATGAGTATGTTTTTAATGACAGTTTTGAATTTGCTGATATTCAGTGATGCTCCCATGAAAGAAAACACAGAGACGGGTAAAAATATTTCTGATGACACTGTCAGGTTGTTTTTCTTTACATCTTTAATTGGAATTTATTGAGATGAGGATAAACCGAGATTCTTATTGTGATCAGAAATTTTCATGATACGATAAAATTAGATTTAATGTTGGAGAAATCCAAATTTTGCTCTGAACTGGTCATTTCAAATTATCATGGTCTTAATGTAACCCAGCATCAGAACAACGAAGAAAAAACTTTTAATATGATTGAACTTGTTCCCCTCAGCTCTTCCTGCAGCGCGAGCGAGCCGCCGTGCTGGCCGAGGCTCAGACCGACGACCTCATCAAAGAGGCTCCGAAGCCGGCGCTCGACCAGAGCGGCGAGTGGCAGGAGACCGGAGGCGAGATCCAGTGGGTCGCCAACGACAACGCCTCAGACAAACAGGAGGAGGCCAAGAAGAAGAATACCGACGAGGAGGACGAGCAGTTGGACCTAAACAAAGGTAGGGCGGAGCTCTGGTTTACTCTCTGGCCAGAAGTCGGTCAAATTGTGGGAATAAAACGTCCCGATTTCTTCCCTGTAGCTCTGCAGCACGCAGGGAAGCACATGGAGGACAGCATCGTAGCCTCGTACACAGCACTGCTGCTGGGCTGCCTGTGTCAGGGGAGCCCGGTGAGTCTCACTGCGTTGCCCCACACATCCCGGTTACAGAGGTACAGTTTCTATGATTAATTACCGCCGTGTTTGTTTCCACCAGATGAATGTGACTACTGTGAGAGAAAACCTGCCAAAAGGAGATTTCTCCATTATGACAGAAATGCTGAAGAAGTTCCTCAACTTCATGAACCTCACAGTGAGTCGCAGCTTTTGAATCATTTCTGTACCTGAGGATGAATAGCGCAGACTTTTTTTGACGGTTTGACACCAGTTTCAGCCAATGTTTGTGTTTATTTAATGATGATGATATAGGAAGTCTGTAGGAGTGCACCAACAATCAGCTAGCAAAAAAGTATTTTTTTTTTTTCAAGGTATAAAAATTGGTATAGGGATAAGTCAGAATTGGCAAATCAGGCTTTTTAAAAACTAGTGCGCCCCCTGGTGTTCGTTTTTAACAGTTATTGATTATGCATATTTGAAATACAGTGGAGGAGCCGTTGTAAAATTATATTTACTCTTATGTCAAAGGCAGCAGCACTAAGGAGTTGAGATTATAAGCTAGTTTTAGCAGCGCCTGTTAGCAACTAGCATGGCAAGCAGTACAACAATCGTCATGTAAGTATTTTTAACAGCTGATGCTAGCTTAACTCTGAGATTTCTAAAATCCTGCTACCATTTCCAAATCAATGAGCGACACATTGAAAGCTCAAAATGATGACACATTAACTGTGCCGTACGCGTTCAGCCTTCCTGTTATCTGCTTGCAGTGTGGCTCTCTCTCGCTCTCCTGCAGCCTGGAAGAACCTCAGACACGTCTCAACATGTTGTAGACAAACAGCCGTAAATAGCTTCTCACATCTGGCTCCGTTATTAGACACATCACCAATACAAAAGGTCTTCCTCAATTTCTAGGGTGAAACAATGCAACAATACAACTGTAATAATTCTGATACGAGTTGAAATTTATTGTGGAATTTCTTTAGCTTTTAGCTAAGAAGAGATTAAAATGATTTATGAATTAGGTCGGCTCTGACGATTTTTCGAAGGTTTTTTTCCTATAATCGCTGAAACTCTGCTCTCTGTCTGCAGTGCGACGTCGGCACCGCAGGACAGAAGTCCATCTCCCGGATTATTGACTACCTGGAGCATTGCTAGAGAAGCCTGACACACACACACACACGCCGTCACACACACACACCCATACAAACTCTATGCCTCACACACCAACACACACTGTCCTCTGCCACTGAGAGACGCCTCCTCCAGTCAAAGGCAGCCCCTCTCTTCCCCCATGGTTCGTTGTCATTAGTGGATGATTTGGTTCCTCCACCCGTTCAGAAGTGTCACCCTAAAGCAGCGTTTGGCTTTTAGTTGTTTTTTTTTTCGTTTTTATTTAAAGTCTCTCGGGATGTTGTTTTATTCCCAATCCGACTTTTCCTTTTCACTTTTCTGAATTTCTTTTTTAAAATTCCTCACAGCTCATCCTCCCGCCGATTGCAAACGTTTTTTTCTCTGTGCCGACTCCCTCCTGTCCTCGAAGCTTCAAAACATCGCAAGATGATTTAAAAGAAAAAACCCAGAGAAGTCCAAATTGATCTCTTTGCTTTGAAAGTGGCATCCTCTCTACTCCTCTCATCTTGCTCTTCTCTTCCTTTTTCACCTCTCGACTCTGTGGAAAAGGCGCTCAGGAATCAAAGCTATTGATCTTTTTTGGGTCAGAAGCACAGAAACCAGTCCAGACCACCTGGAAATGTCACCGTGGGCCATATTTCTTTCCGTTTATCAGAACCGACAGGCTTTTTTTTTTTTTTTTCCTCTCTTTTTTGCATTGTCAAAATTCAATTTTTCTGATCATTTTCTAGATGTAACACCCGTTTATCCCTAACAAATGGCTGTAGATGGACGCAGACACAAAGGAAGTTGAACAGAGATCAAACACGGCTGAGAGAGGAGGAGAGGAACTGAAAGTGACACCAAGAAATTCTGAAGACCCTGAAAGCTCGAGGTGGAAATTTCCTCTTAGTTTCCTTTTGGGTTTCTCAGACTTCAAATGGTGTGAATCTGACGCACTGGAACCCAGAAGCTGATTGGCTCATTCGATTCTGAGGATACCAGGTTGGGGATAAATCTAATCCTCAAAAGGTTCTTAGGATGAAAACTATTACCGAAGCAAGGATCATTTTTGGCATTTCATAGAACCTCCCCCCCCCCAAAAAAAAAACTTCTCAATCAATAAATGTTTCACAGGAACCAACACCTTTGAGTCTTGTGTAAAACCCAATGGTGTTGGTAACTCATACCTTTTAACTCTGCAAAGTGTGTTCTCACATCAAGTATGTGCTTTAAGTTTTTCCAGTTTATCTTTCTACTGGATCCGATGTTGTTGTTTAGATACCAAATTCAGGTTCTTCAAAGGTTTCTTAATTTGTTTGAGACACGTGTCATCATACACACACACACACACACGCACGCAAACACACGCCCACACACGTAATTCAATCCTCACACTCCTTTAAACAGAAGTTTACAGAGCTTTATTCCCGGGCGTCTGCAGAATGAATGGAAGAGCTTTCTGTACATAGTCCCTGTACATAGATTGATTTCCTCGTGTAGGAGGAAAGTTATTTGGAGGTTTGAGGGGGTTAAAATGGGTGGGTCTGGGGTTATAAAGGGTGGGGTTGTGGGAAAATTAAGGGAGGGGGGGGTTAAATTTAATTTTAGATGCTAGACTTTTCTGAATCGGACTCTATTTTTCATTTTCTAAAGCTTTCTTGTTTTATTTTTCGCCCAGTTGTGTTGTTTGTTTTGGACGGATGGACAGAGAGCTTCTGCAGGAAAACTTGATCTTTGTACCAATTTGCAGACTTGTGTCTTTGGTTACATGTATATAATTTTAAAATAATAAAAATTGCTACTTTCAGTAACTGCCGGACTGCTTTTTTCCACCCCGTCAATGTCCTGAATTATCACTTGGCACTTGTTTTTTTTTTTTTTTTTTTTTTTTTTTTGGAGGATATTATTGTGTAAAAGAGGGAGAAAAAAAAATCTGAAATCTCTTAAATGACCTGAATATAAAAAGCTGCAGACGGAAACATTATTGCAGTATTTATTTACAATCAGTAGAAAACAGTAAAAAAAAAAAAAAAAGGTTTGAGTCCTTTAGTGTCCCTCAGTTTCTATCACGCGTTCCGGTTATCTGCTCCGCTCCGCGTTCCGAACCTCACCCTCAGGTCCAGCTCTGTTCGGTTCCGAAGGCCCGCAGGTCCCGGGCCCGTCCTGCAGCAGCTCAGTCAGGGTGCTGATGTAAATCTGGGCCATCTGCAGAGTCTCCGATTTGGACAGCTTCTTCTCGCTCTCCAGGTTCGGGATGACGCTCCGCAGCCGGTCGAACGCCACGTTCAGTCCGAGCATCCTTCTCCTCTCCCGGGCGTTGGCGGCCAGGCGCCGCCGCCTCTGCGCCCGCTCCAGGGCGCACCTGTCCGGCTGCAGGTAGTGCAGGGCGGGGCTCAGCCGGAGCTCCACGATGGCGCACGGGGACGCCTCGCAGAAGTCACGGCCGTCTCTGGAGCGCGCCGCCTCGGCTTGCTCCTGCGCTCGGGTCCGCTGCAGCAGGACGTGGATGTCCCCGCTGAGATCCACGGGGGCCGCGGGGCCGACCCCGCCCTCCGGAGTTGCGGTGATGAAGGGCACAAACAGGCTTTTGCGCGGCGGCATGTCTCCACTCGTTCCTCTGAAGCAGAACCAGAACCAGACAGCGCCTGGGGACGGAAGCGCAAATTCAAACTTCCCCAACTCTGGGATGGGAATTTATGGACCCGCGAGACACGGGGGGGGGGACGCGGCTTGCGTGAATCCGGAGGCGTGGAGAAGGTCGTGTGCTGCCTAATGAACAGAGCCAAAGCCACTGCAGGAGGTCCATTAACCAAGTTCATCAAAAAGGGATTAGAAGCGAGTCAGTGAGCGCTGTGGACCGAGGAGGGTGCACAACTTATTGGACCAGTGATGCACGCGGCTTTTGGAAGGCCTGCATTCAAATCATAAACAGACTAAAATAAAATGTGCTGCAAGTTCTCTAGTTATTCCGGAAAAGCAACATTTCTTTTTTTACTGAATATTTCAGCCCCTGAATCTGTTCCAAGTAAATATTCAACTGCCTTTAAATCAAGGTGATAGAACTTGTGCAGCCCGGTCCTTTAAATATTTTTGGTATGTGCATTTATAGGTGAGTTTCTTTTGGCTGACCGTTCACAACCGTTGCTGCAAATTTATTTAAGATTTTTGTCACATTTTGATAGTACTCGTATGGTCTATCAACAGCATAAAAATGTCTTTGGAAATTTGGAAAATAAGTAACGAATTAAATTGAATTGACAGTGAAGTTACTTCATAATTGTTTATTCAGTAACTCAGAAACGGGATAAATAAATAAAAAATAATCTCTGAAAATAGAGAATGAAACAGGAAATCCTAGAATTAAATTTAAATGGAAAGAAAAATAGAAATGACTAGTTAAAGTAAAGTCAGTGATTCGTGTTTCTCTCATTTAAAATGGAACATATTTTATGATAGTGAAAAAAGAGATTAGCGTTTTATATTTGCAGCGTTTCCAAAGTTATTGCAGTTATGTCATTTTAAATCATGTTTAATGTGGATGTTTGCAGTGCAGATGTTAATATTGATTTGTTCTGTTAATTTATAACGGTGGAACCGATTCCCCCCCCCCACCCCCACAGTCTGGGTGACATTAAATCAGACTAAACTTTCCTGTTTTACATGAAAATAGTTAAAATAGCAAAATGATTTCTGTTTGCTAAAAAGAGACTTGATATTTCAAATTTCTTTAAAATTTAGAAGCTTAAACGACGTGACTTTTGAATTTTGGATATCCTTCAGTTTCTTTAAACAGTTTGCTAAAACATTTTGCTCGTTCCTCCAGACGGTACTTCTTGAACTGAGTCCCATCAGTACAACAAGTACTGATGGTTCTTCTTGTACCATCAGTAGTCAAGAAGTAACTACTGATGGAGTCTCGGCTCCACGGAAATGTGCAGCCAGAGCTGCACACGGAAATGTCTGCCTGCACATTTCCGGGGAGCTGAGCCTGGCGGCTTTGTGTTGGCATTGTTTTTGTTTTGAAGTCGCGTAGCTGTATACTCAATGTCATTGTTCATTTGGAGGACCCATTTGTTCCACAAGCTTTAATGTTTTAGTTGAAGTCTTGAAACGGTACTAAAATATTTCCATTTAATGATTTCCCGCCTACCCGCCAGTGGTGCTGCTACCTGATTACTTCACAGTTGGGGAAAGTGTCGTCAAGCCTTTTGCCTTTTTCTCCCAAATATAAATAAATATGTGTTATTTAGCTCCTATGCTCAATATGGGCCAAAAGTCCAGTCAGGTTTAACTGCATAGCAGATTTCGGCAACAGGGCAGTTCAAAGTGCTTCACAAAATAAAAGCATAATGCAGTCAACAGAAAACGAGCAATGAACATTGCATTTTGCAAAATGTCATAGTCAAAATCATGCTGACCAATGTTCTGCTTGCTACTCAGGTCTAAACAAGTGGGGTTTTTTTTTTAGCCTCGATTTTCAGCGTTTCAGCATCTTTGCAGTTTTTTGGAAGTTTGTCCCTGATTTGAGTTGAGATTTAGTTGCATGACATTACAGGACGCAGCTCAAAGGAATGTAACTCCTGTAACTGCTATGGATGTGAGATCATTTGAGCAATCCAACCTTTGATGCAACAGCTTCTTCCTCTTTGATTGGCCTTTTAGCCCATGTTAATATGAGCCTTTCTTTTTTATTGTGGATAATGACAGTCTCACTTTGTTTGGCTTCTCCTTACAAAATGTTACATCTTAGCTTCGGGCATGGCTGTTTATACTTCTATATAATTGTTTATGCAGGTGAACATGACAATTTCATGCATCTGGAAATTTTACAAGACTTCAGGGGGTCCTCAGTTCCCTTCCCGATACCTTGGCTGACTTCTTTGCTTTTCTCCTTTTTTTTACATTTATTTATTTATTTATTACAATGTCTCACAGGCGTTGATTTGAGGCCTTAAAATAAGAGAGCAATTCTGTCATCTCGCAGTTAGCAAATTAAAATCGTTTCATTAATCCCGACAGGATTTCCAAAACGAGACCGATTTCTTTTCAGAAATTGAGAGGGGGAAAAAAATTAGCTTTCTTCCTCTACAGTGTTTGTGATTATCTGGTGTAAGTGAGACAAACGTTGTCGTCAGATTTTTATAGATTTAAATAATTTAAAATATTTAAAGGAACACAAGTGAAAGCTGCAGGATTTGTTACAGTGAACTAAATAATTCATTGGGTTCAGGAGTACCACTTCATACCCCCCCCCCCCACCCCTCCCCTTCCCCAAGAGTTTGGACTGAAAGGTGAAGTTCGGTTCACGAGCGTTTTAACCGATGAAGTTGGGAGCTTGTCGTGCTTTTTTTATTTTTTTTATTTTTTATTTTTTATCAAACCTCTGCAGGTTGCAGCCATGTTGTTGTGACACATTAAAAAGCTCATCAGTCTGGAAGTGTGCATCTTGTTTCTAGAGTTAATTAAAAGTGCTGCGGCTTCCTGCGGGGAGGGCCTCACGATGACTGACAGTAACTGGCTCTCGCTGGTCAGACTCTTAATGGGATTTAGCGGCGTGTCCCGAGCACCGTGTGCCAGAGCTCTGCCGGTTCCGAGCCGGGCCTTTACAGACGCCGCAGCGTGGTGCCGGGCCGGGGACACACATGGAGCATAATGGACTCCTTATGGCCGTGCGGACCCTCGCTGTCCGAGGTCCGGCGGAGGGGGTTCGCCTGTTTTTGTTCTGCTGCTCTGGAGCACGTGGGGAGGTTTGGCTTCGCGGCTCGGATGACAGTTGCTGGCACGCTCTGCTTTATTGAACCCAATGAAACGGCCCGTTGCAGCCAGCGGGCGGACACAAGCCGCAGATCAAAACCTCCGACCGCCGATACCGACCCGACCAGATGGACCCCCACACGGCAACTTTAAAGCTTTGGTAAAAATAAATAAATAAATAAATAAAATAACACAGATTAATAATCATCGCGTTCGATTGCAGTGACTTTGTGAATAATTTCAGGATTTTTTTTTTGTCGCGTTATAACGTCAAAACCGCGTTGTGTGTTCTGGGGCTTTTATTTTATGTGGTAGTTTTTGAAGCAGGGCGGGGTGATGAAACGTCACACGCAGAGCCCTGTTCGGTTAATCATCTGAAAATGGAGGAGAAGTCCGTGGCAACTGTAAGCCCGTCAGGGTCGGACAGGGAGGTTCACCATCCAGCAGGACGACGACCCTTAAGCTTCAGCTATAGTGTTTGTTGACGGCCATGTTTAGGTTGGATACTGGATTCTGCACAGTTTGCGGTTTTTCAGCTGGTTGCTTTCTCAGTGTTTCAGGTTTGAAGTAGAGCTGGACGATATGACTGGAAAAACGTATCACGATACACGGGTTTTGAATCAGCCTATCGATAATTATTGATTAGTTATTTGTTGCAAATACTTGAAACAACTGCCATTCTGGTGGAATGAGCTTTTCTGCTTTATCCTCAGCTTTCACTCCACATTGTTGTTTTTCGTTTTCTTTCGAGCAGTTATGAGGCATGGTGGTGAAGCCCCAAGTCGTTGCTAGGTAACCAGACTGAGGGAACCAAAAAGGGAGTGAGGTAGTTGAAGCCACCAACTTTTCTTAGCCAGCCTTTCCTCTGCCTACATTCCCCAGAATGCTGTGAGGCTCTGGATTGGAGTTCAGTGAATTTATTGAACGTTCTATCAGACCTGTCATCTATTGGTATTGATCATGTGTCTGTCATGACATATATTATTGCTTTATTGCCCAGACCTCGTTTGAAGTGTCAAATAAATAAAAAGATCCTCTACAAAAAACAAACAAACCAAAAAAACAAAACAAAAAAACAATATGATCATGCACATCTCCTTAAAGAATCTTGTTTTATTTTTATTTTTACCTCCCAGTCTCTCAGTGACCTTGCTAAAATTGAATAAATCAAGATCTTAAGGACATTGTTTTAGCAGTGTCTACAAGGAGAAAACTTTGAACCTTTTCTCCAGTGTTTTCTTTATGTGAGCCCTGTGATACGGTTTGTTTCTGCTTGGAGTCACCGGGCCCTTTGCTTTGCTTTGCTTTGGAAGTGAAAGAGACACATTGGTTGGTTGGGGCTGGGGGGGGGGGGGGGTTGTGTTCAGCTGTTAACACGCTTCGCTTTATTAAACCCAATAAAACGGCTCGTTGCAGCCTGCCGACTGACACGGGCTGCGGATCAAACTGATCTCCTGCGAGAGGAAACATCACCAGCCACGCTGCCGCTTCAACACGTTTCAGCTGCTTCCATTCCAATCCTGAATCCGTTTCCGCTCCTGGTGACGGCTTTCCAGGTCTGCTAAGCACACGAACACTGGGGAACTGAGTTGAACTTATGCTTTTTCTGCTCATGGCAAAAAACGCTAAGTGATCTCCGAATGAAAGGACGTGACAATGGAAAGTTTTCAGAAGAGATTCAATGTACTATATATTTTTTTCTTTCGTCTATTAAATGTAGGATAAGTATGAAAATGTTACTAAGGAGCCCGTTTTGGCACAGCAATTGATGGTTTTTGCTGTGACCTTCACTCATAATTTCGCTGCACTTAAACTATATATATATATATATATATATGTATATATTTTTTTCCTCATCCTATCCTGAATTGGTTTAGATGTTTAACAGATTTGTGAGGGTGGCGACGAGTCCTAAAACGAGAGAGGTTACGCCATGTTACTCAGGTGAGCTGTCGGTTTCTCCAGCTGCAGAAATTTCGGAGTCATTCTATTTTTTTAACCTCTGCTTCATTTCAGCACCTTGCATCATGACACGGACGAGTTGCTAAAAGATTTTCAAGTGTTTCTTTTCTGAATGAAATCGTCTGCAGCCGGGAAGCTTAAAAATCAATTTGATGCAGCTAAAACGAACAAAAAAAGCCCACAGGTAAACAAAATAATCTGTCTGCGTTTTACACTACTTTTATAAGCATTGATGGGACAAGCAGCCAGAATAATGAATATTTTAAATGAATTTAATACAAAGACTGCTGTGAAAAAGTGTTTGCCCTGGTAGATTTCTAGAATTATTTTTACTTTATCGTCTTTCTTCTATGTTCCAGATTATCACAGATTTTACTATTGGATAACAAATATGACGAGTAAAAGAAAGAGCTATTCCAACCAAACTAGCCTAAGCAATTGTCCCTCTTGCCAAATCATGATTTTACTTTGAATTACTTTGATTTTTTTTTTATTTTTTTTTTGTGTTTTTTTTGGTTAATATTTTGTGGACTGATTGGACAAAAGTGCATGTATTTTTTTTTTTTTTTGTTTTTTATTTTTTTTTTTTTTAGGAAGCATGTGACCTGTTGTAATATCTAGAGTAAAACAAACACATTTCAGGAAAAAACAAAAAGGCATCCAAAGTGAGAGTAGTGAGAGTATGATGATCTGGGGCTACTTACTAAAATTTGCTAGTAATTCTCAAAATTGTTCACAAAGCCGGGTGGTTGGGGGGGGGGGGGGGGGGGAACCAGGATAAAAAAAAAAAAAAAAAAAAATATATAGGGCTCCCGGAAAAAAAAAAAACTCCTCTCCTTAA
>CAEGAE010092109.1:0-48601 GCA_903067095.1 Girardinus metallicus | reverse complement strand
AGAGGAGATCTGCTTGGAGGAATGGGCCAACATTCCAGCAACGGTGTGTGTCAACCTTGTGAAGACTTACAGAAACCATTTGACCTCTGTCATTGCCAACAAAGGATATATTACAAAGTATTGAGATGAACTTTTGTTATTGACCAAATACTTATTTTCCACCCTTATTTTCAAATAAATTCTTTAAAAATCAGACAATGTGATTTTCTGAATTATGTTTTCTCATTTTGTCTCTCATAGTTGATGTTTACCTATGATGTCAATTACAGGCCTCTCTCATCTTTTTTAGTGGGAGAACTTGCACAATTGGTGACTGACTAAATACTTTTTTCCCCACTGTACCATCCCAAAATACAATCTCAGCTCTGTCCCATTCACTTGTTTATAATAAAGCGTACGATAATGTGGGATATGACGTGCAGTCATAATGTTGAAAAAAACAATTGTGTGGAAAAATAGACAAAACTTCACCAAACTTTATCATTTGACACCTGCCTGTTTTGCAACTAGGGGTACATTCAGCTCACCAAATGGGACAAAACTCGATATTGGGTTCACAAAATCAGTAAGAGATTAATTTAACAAGATTTGAGGAAGTAATAATGCAATCATTTTAGAATGTGCCTGTGTAGATTTGACAAAGCAACTTTTTGTGGTGTTAATGATTGTCATATTTTGTCAAAAAGCATTGCAAATTGCATAGAATAATGGTTACATAAATCCTAAACTGTATTTTGAAGAATCTCCATTCAGTGTAGAATCATTCAGTTCAGCTTCTATTAGTCAAAATACTTTGGATTTAAACTAGGGTTGATCGGATGTGGTCCAAATTTATTTTAAAAATCGTCTATAACCTAGTTGCAATAGGAAGCTCTGAAGCAGAGACCAACTTCTTGTCGTAAGGTATCAAAAGTTGTTCTCACAGTGATTATTTATGTCTTGTCTGTCTTTAAGTGTCTTTGTCTGTTTCTGCCGAATGTTGGGTCTTATTCAATGCCTTTGCTGCCAGTCAGCTCACCAAAGTATTTATTAACTGACTCTGTTAAGATAACAAGTCAAACTGAGAATAATTGCCTACTCTCTAACTCCAAATTACAGTCTGTCAAACGTAAGCATACAGTTCCAAGTGTATAGCTCTCACATTCATTTCCAGGTCTCATAAAAATAGCTTGAGCTTACTTTACCACGCCAAGTCACATGGTGGCAGCAACCAGATAATGCTGGTTGTGCCTAAACACATCTTTACATCACTTCTTGTTGTTGTTCAGTTTTTCCTAATCTTTGGTCCAGCTTGAGCATTTGACAATTACAATTACCACTTAACACATGAACATCCTAAGTGCTCACACCTAAATTTCACCTCCTTTTACTCTGAATACTCACTGCTCTTCCCGGGTGTCACTTTCTATCCACCTTACATCTGTTTTCCATTATTATTATTTTTTTAAGTGAAGGCGCTGGCAGTTCATAAAGGCAATCGAGTGTGAATAGACCATAATAGTCTCCACATCTTGTGGGACTTTAAGGCCTCTGAGTCGTAAACGTCTGGCAGAGGGGTTTGTGCCATATACTGATGAGTAAATCACAGGATCAGCCGACTGAGAAGGAAGATTTATAAATGGTTGTTCACATTGATCTTGACTGAGCAGAACACTCTGACCCTAAAATGGATAATAAACTTTTACGTTTTATACCACGCTTCTTTAGCGGTACATCCCCACATCTTGTGAGAAGGTGGTGCTTCTTGGCCTCATTTCACTCTCGAATGCTGCACAGGCAAGCCGTCCCAAAGACATAAACCCAGTCACCTTGGAAACAAGGTGCAACGATCACAAAGGAAGTGGCTCTTTTTTTTTTTTTTTTTACACCTGCTGGCTTCATACTTTCCTAAATGGAATAAAGGGGGAAGTGAAGGAGCACAGGTAAAATGGCTTTAGCATCTTGTTTTTCAACTTTGCTGAAGCAGCCAACTTGCCGACCATTTCATACCTCCGTTCTGTGCGTTCAATCTACTGCTGCAGCAGTGACTTCGCAGAACGTCTCCATCTGTCTATTCGTCTTCATCTGCTTTCCTTTTGTTTCTAATCTGTCTCTGCTTCAGGTATTTCTCACAAATACTTTCCCCACCTTTATTCTCTTCTTTTTCCTCACTCCATCAAATTCTGGCCTTCACCTTTCTCTTCTTATTCCTCCATCCTGCTCCATCAAACACTATCCTGGCTTTGTTCTCTGTCACTCTCTCCATCCACCCTAAACCTTGGAGATTTATGGCCTATTTTTTTTATTTAAAGGGGGCAGCTGTTGCTGAATGCCCACTGTATTAGAGGAGTGCGCTGGAACTACCACCCCTTCACATGAATCTTCCAGTCCTCTCTTCTCTCCACATAACTTTAGGCAGACACCAGGGCTACTTCTCCAGATGCTGACCACTGTCTGTTCCAAACACAAAGCTGTCTGGCCAGATGAATTAAATGACTGAGACAAGGACGTCAGTGGATCAAAGAAATATAAATAAATTCAGATTAATCCCATACTGTGTCGCATATTTAAATTCAATATTTTCATTTTCTCATATACACACATGTGTCCAGCACAGCTGCTTTGGTTGAGCTATTTCACTGTTTTGACCAGAGTTTAAAACCTGAACCTCTTAAACAGTGTGAGCAGCTGAACTTTTAAACACCTCCAAACTGTTTCAAATCAGCAAAAACAATACAGTGCTCATTAAATACCTAATTTTACCTAATTAAAAAAATGTATCCAGTCAAGCAGTAAGATTGACAGTTAGTGTCTAGCTTTCTTTGCAGTTGAATGTGAATGGGAAACAGTATTTTCAAGCAGTTGGACATTTTTTAAAAATAGATCTCACATCCAGACAAGAATTAGCAGCAAGTTCAAACCTGGGTCTGGCCCAAGCACCAGCCTGATGGTGTTTTAAAAACAGCCTTCTACTTTTCCCAAATGAAATATTAACAGAGTCTGACCTGATATGAAGTGATATAGGTAGCTGGGGAATTAGCATGGTGTTGAATAACTATGCCTTTTGATATAATTTCTGTATTTTTATAATCTGTTTTTGTGATTACTTACGGTAAATTTAAAAACTCATCGCTTTGTCTCTAATCGGAAAAACATTTACAATTGCCCAAAAATGCACATGTGCTGTTTCTCTGGTAGGAATGTTTGATTGTCACTCTTCTATGTCCTTCTGAGATATGAACAGGATGTTAGTTGGTTATGGTAACTGTCTAGTGACGGCGATAAGACTCAGGAGATTGAAACTGCTGCTTTTCTAACTTAATACAAATGCTAGCTGTGCTACAATGCTGGAAATTCAGTCGGTTTCAGCTGAATTTCTATTTCTACCTTCCTCTTTAATTGTGCTATGTCAACCTCATTAATGCTATGCTAAGTACATTTTTATCTCTCTCTCCATATAAAATACCTTATTTGTGCTTAAATAGCCTTATCCTTTGTCCTTTCTCTGTCACAGGAGGGAGTTGGAGCCCCGGGCTTTCCTCTCTTCTCTCTGCAAATGCATAAACAACTCTCATATGAAAACATAAACAGAGCACTGCATGCACAGGCTCACACAGACAAATCACTCTCAAGTCGAACATAAAACACTTTTGTACAAACAGATTCACCAAGTAGGATTTTTTTCAATTCAAGAGTAGTTATTTTTTTAATCTTTTAAAGATTTTTAGTATTATAAACAGAATCCAGACCACCTATTTAGGCCTTGTCTGTCTGCCAACATAAATCTGGCAAAAGCATATCTCCCCAATATGAGTGAAAACCTTTTGGGTGCAATTTTAAAAAGTCTGTCGTTTTCTTTCTTTGGGAGTTTTTCTTTTCTTATTTTTTCTTTCAACATAATACAAACACTGGAAACTCCTTCTCAAAAAATGAATGAAAGCAAATCTTCACAAAGTCACAGGTGATTACTAATAGAAGATGTGCCTATGTCCAGCCAAGCTGTAAACCCCAATCACGTGTAGTTGGTTAAAAACAACAATAGGCTCTGTGGCTCAAGATGAATCCACACTTAGAAGAAATCCAGTTGCTAAAACTGACGTTACTTGGTGTTTTGCAGCCAGCCTTCTGTCACCAATGGAACCTGAAACAAGTTTACACAGTTGGTGATGCTGATGTATCTTGTTACCTAATCAATGTTTACTTATGGTCACTCCAAGATTGACTATGGATGTTTAGGCCACCTGAGGTACTTTAAGTGAACATACCAAATGTCATTGTAAAATAATCGTACTTGTTGTTCGTTGGTCATCTTTCATTTCCTTAACCAATATTTGTCCTTAAACCTAAAAACCTAAACCTAAATTGCCCTTTTAAATAAATGCAGCACGGATCTTTTAATAGTCCTACAAAAAGTAGTGTTTGAAGACATTTTGAATATGTTCTTAATGTTAAATAAATTTAAAATATCCTAAAAGCACAAATGAAAAAGGACAGACAAGATATACTTCAGCGGTGAGGCACCTCAAGATGTAATTTTCTAAAGGCTCCGACATACCAGAGCGTACCATAGCAAAAAGCTTGGCAGGAAACAATGTTTTCATCGAACTGTTGCATGTGCAACACCGAACCGATAAAGTTGAGAATCGGTGCCATCTTGTGGATGAAATGGAGTCCAATTTTGAAAGGTGTCTGATTGAAGAAATTAGAACAAAAATTTGCACGATACATCAATCAGAGAACATAAGGACTTTCAGAAAAGGAAAAAACACATGGGAGGAAATAACTCAGACACCAAGTAAGGAAGAGTCACTGTGTTGAGCTAAGTCAAATTGTGGAAAATGAAGGAATTTGTCACGAGAAATATAGAAAACCAATACACTTGACCGTGAAATCTCAACCGTCTGTGGACAGTGCACGCGGGTTTCATGTAGAATCTGCACGGCTCACAAAATATGCACAGGACACCCTGAGTATGTGTGAGCCTGAAGCAGCAAATAGGAAATCATAAATTGTAACATTTCTCCCTGGGGTTTGAAAAACATGTGTTACTTGCTTCTTGATGAGGTTAATTCACTCACATACCAGCCACATGAAGCAGTAGCCCTGCAAAAAGCCCATGGCCTTTAAAAAGTGTTAATATGTCAGTCAAAAGCACAAAGATCCCGGTGCACTGAGCCAGATTATATACCTGCCATAAAAGAGGTCAGCACTCCAACATTTGCCTTTCTGCTGCACCTAATCTGTGTTTCCTCTCTTAATTTTCCTAAAACTATCAGACACCTTGTAAAACCAGAAGACTTGTTTTGGTGTTTGGTTTTCAACGTGAAACATCTTGAAACGATAATCAGGGGCCAAGAACTTGGCCACAAATTAACTTGGAGTTGGTGTGAGGGGGAGTAGAGCTGTTATGTAACAAGCCGAAATGCTTCTTTAGAATTTCTTGGAAACAAGTCTGCGTGTGGAGTTGAAAGGATCATTAATGGCCGCGGGTCCGGGTCTCTGAGCTAATAAGCTAAGCGAAAAGTTGTTTATGTATTCTAAGCTACAGTATCGCAGAGGGAAGAAAATGTGTCATGCTTTCTGCAAAGCACTTGTTAAATCAGTGAAGACCAATACATAGTGTTGATCATCAACAAGCATGTGTGTAGGAATGTAATAATGACATTCAAATCACTGCAGAAAAAGAATGATGGGGAAAGTATTTGATTCCGCCCACTGAACTCAATCTGCAGGCAGCAGACACAGCTGCTGAACACATCAATTTGAAGGCATTTCATTGTAGTTCTCAAGTCAACCCAGTAGTTCAGAGGCACAAAGCCATATGGAAAGTTTATAATGCCTTTTTAAAAAAAAAAAAAAAAAAAAAGAGCACCAATGTTGGTCAGCTGCCTGCCCATGCCAACCTAAAAGCGTACATTATGCAATTCCTAACATCCAGAAATGTAACTAAAGGTTTTAGTGGTTGAACCAAAAGAGCTGGCATGACAATAAAGAGCTGAAGCATGCTATAAAACCAGAAGGGACATCGATCAATACTAGTTAATGTGCTGGGATTCTCTGTTCATAAGCTCAGCAGTGCTTGTGCCTATTACACACACACACACTCACGCACGCCCGCACACGTATACAGGGTGAGAGGCAGCATAAGTAACGTTTTGTTTCCATCACGCACCATGACATTTATTTTTTTTTCTAGTGGCCCAAATGTAACCCAAAAAAGAAATGTCAAGCAAACAATTGACGTCTTTTTCAACATTAAAAATTAGCGGTGGAGAATAAATGAATCATTACACATTATGGAAGAAAATGTCAGTGAGTCCCATTTAATAAATCAAAGAGCCAGAAACATCATATTTCATGTGTTGTTCTTATTTATTACACTACTGCAGCAGAGCATAGAAACAAGACGCTATGAAACAGCAAGTCTGAGACGTGAATTTATGTGTGTATATAAATGGATAAACATAAAAATTAAATGTGTTAATGTTGCTTAAGTTAGCTAATTTGAATAGGTTTTCTAATGAGCTAAGCTAATGAATGGCAAAATATATAACTTTTGGCATCAAAAAGTTTGTTAGACAGTAGAAAAATAATCAGCTAAGAAATAATATATTTCCAAAAATAAAACATTTTTCCAACACAGTTGTTTTTATAACAATTTTCAGTTTGATACATATCTGAGTTACAGTTGACATATCAAAAAAATCACTGCTATGCTAACTTTGATTTATCCTGGGGTATTTCTGTATGTCCTATCATTGTTTTTTATAAACATCCAGAAAAAAATCTATAATTTTAACTAATAAAGAGTTCATTTATTGAGATTACATCTGTTGATGTACAAGGGACCAATAGGACTTTATGATATATTGGGGTATGTTGGGGTATTGATATTAATTTTTTTATTTTTTACTTTGTGTGCAGGATTATTAAGGACCAGGAACCCATCAGACAGGAGCAAAAGAGTGGTTTTCAATACCTTCACGGACTCACAAACAACAGGTATTATGGCAGTTTTATACATTTATTTTTTTTGACATAAAACATATTTCTAACATCTTCTTGTTTGAGATCTGTAAAGATATTTGTGCAATTAATTTTAAAATCTTTTCATGGGTTTGATATTTTTATCAAATGGTTTAGCATGCAACATCTGGGAGCAGACCTTCCCTTTTCACTAATGTGAAAATTTACATAAAACTCTAAAATTACTTGTACTTTTCACAGGCCTGCTGCAAATCGAAACGCTTTTTACATGCTTCACTTGATGTTCACAACTCCGTTACAAGCAGAAAAGGCTAAAAGTCAGCTCAGCACATTTTTTATGGGACTAATTTCCTGCAAAATAAGCAGCCAATGGCTTAAAATGTACGCCCAGAGAACACTAAACCAAATATGTCTTATTAGCAACAACAAACCTACAGTGAGCATGAAAAGAAATGAACAATTGCTCTTTTATTAGGAGTCCTCCCTGCATGGGACTGATTGAAGATGACAATAATTGGAAGGAAATCCACTTGCGTCAATCATTAACTTCACGCCTGCATGAAATAACACAAGGCTCTAAAAGACATGAGATTTTCTCACTATTCATTTCAAATTAAACTAATCCCCAATGTACTGTCATCTTTAGGGACTACACATTTTTAAACATCTACAAAGAGTTTTCCTTCTTTTCAACATTCCTGTTTTATTCTTTTTAAAGATCTTTTTTATGCCATAGAATAATTTGTTAAAACTATGTTTATTAGGCAGTCCATTGGTTTTATTCCTTACATTTTCTTTGAACAATCCTTTAGGCTTCACTCTATATGCCACAGAGTAGAAGCACAATTATATACTAAGCCCAAGTCAAATTTTGCTACAAAAGAAATGAAAATTGTGCTATATTATCAATTGTTTTGTAATAGTTCTTCTTGTAAATAGTTGTAAATGTTATTGTACTAAATAGCCTGATTATTTTTACTTAATGTTGTCACACTGATGAAAAAAAAAAATGTCTTTGCGGGTTGAGCTGATGAAAAACTTCCCAAATCTACAGTGAATGGAGTTGCCTGCATGCAGTCCTCATGTCAACCCTACAATCACTTGTGAAGTCACCTTAGATATACACTGTTTGTGCCAGACTGAATAACACATACACACTGGGTGATTTGAAGCAAACACTGGTTAAAGGACTGGATGCCTTCTCACAGCAGCGGGTGACCAAGCTGTTGACCAATATGAGAAGAAAGTAGCCGGCTGTTGTGGTTGTTTATTGTTCTCTCATAATCAACTGAGGCCCTTCTTTGAGACATGAATAAACTGTTATACTGCAAATGTATCTTCTTTTGCCAGATTCCTACCATCCAATCCACTAAGCAACACAAAACAAGAGCCATTAGCTGAATAACATGAACAGAATTGACAGAAAGGATCTGGCAAGTTTTACACGGAAATCATAATCGATTTCGCTGCTCAACCCCTCATATTGATTTTTCTTATGTTTGAAGGGGAACATGCTTTCTAGTGGTTTATGATTTATTGCTAAAGAGGCACTGTTACAACAAAAACAAAAAAACAGTAACTGATCAAAAACAAATGCACTTTTGTGTGTGAAGTATTCCTGCTTCTTTAGAGTAGATGGTGTTTTCCTAAACATTTCTGGCCATTTCAAACAGTTGGTTTCTATCAGTTCTCTCTGCATGTCCCCAGGTGTGACTGAGTGGACGTCTTGGTTTAACATCGACCATCCTGGTGGGAATGGAGACTACGAGCGCCTGGAAGCAATTCGTTTCTACTACAGAGAGAGGGTTTGTGCTCGGCCCACGGCCATGGAGGCCCGCACCACAGACTGGGTGGCAGCTGCAGACACTGGTGAAGTGGTCCACTCCAGTTTGGAGAAGGGCTTCTGGTGCATCAACAAAGAACAGCCGTACGGTCGAGTCTGTTCCAACTATCATGTTCGCTTTCAGTGTCCTCCAGGTAGTCCTGATAAGAGCAGCTTGTTGCGGGACAAGCTGTCACTTAAATTTGTGATGTTATTGTGCACTAGTTTGTCTTATAACTGGCTTTTTCTAGTACAGAAACAGATGAATGATTTGAAGTCTTAAGAACTCTTGTGTGTGCAGTGCAGAGCTACTGGACCGACTGGAGTGAGTGGGGTCCCTGCTCCACCACGGTTTGCAATGACGTGGGAATCCAAGTTCGGCAGAGGAAATGTGTGAGCGCCCAGCCTATGCCACTTTTGTTCGTACCAGCATGTATAGGACACCATGCGGAGAGGAGGGAGTGCTCCACTCCAGCATGCGCAGGTCAGTCAACTGTGATGAGAATTATCCTTACACCTGGCTAAAATTATTGAGCAATTTAGAGATACCAAAATGGATTTGGGTTTTTGATTTAGTCTGAAATGAGACTGTGTGATTCATCGGCAGGTTAAACCTTAACACTGCCAATGCAGCCTATTGTTGTTCCCTTTATCTTTAACATTCTGATATTACAAAGTGCTTTTACATGCTCTGTTGACTATCCCTTTTGAGTGGTATGCTTCTAAAAAGCTGACAGACTTTACTTCAAGTAATCGTCCGTGATATTAGTACTTCAACTGGAGCTATAATCAGCTTAATGCTCAAGATACAACAGATTGAAGTGAAGTGTTTTCAACCAGCAAACACCAATGAATGACTGGCAAAAGTACTGAAAAGATTTACTGAAAATAAAGTACTACAAATCCCTCTAATCGCCCTTTTCTTATAGCCAAGTGGAGTCCTTGGGGCTCCTGGGGGAGTTGTTCAGTAACTTGTGGTGGAGGTCGCAGGACAAGGAGAAGAATTTGTGTGAGAACCTCAGAGATGGTGCAATGTCCAGGACGACCTGCTGAGGTCCAGAAATGTGGAAGAAATCGATGTCCAGGTAAGCTCAGACTTTTTTAGATATTGTGTAAAATGTCTTTACACGATTTTATGTTAAAAGATCACTTTCAAACAGCAAAAAAAAACCCAGCAGAATCTCTACAATTTTGTTATGTTTTTAAAAGTCAAACAACACAATTCAACTCTGAAATTTAGATAAAAATTGACTTTTTTAATATTAATCAATCAATCAATCAATCCTATTTGTTTAGACACAATTGTGGTCCATAAAAAAGCAAGAAACAGACAGAACAAAAAATAAAGTATTATCATATCATTCCAAGTGGGAAAATCCTTCCATTATGTAGTATTCACATTTCAAATAAGTTCATTTCTTATAAAAGTATTTTGGAAACCTTATGTAATTGACAATTTGTTTGACTTAAAAAAAAATTTATTTCAGTAATAGGAGCTGGGCATGTTTTTAACAGGAATACAAAGGATAACAAATTATCTTCTGGGTTTGTTTAAGTTACCAAACTGTTGCTAAAATGCATCAGCAAATAAAACATTGTTTTTAAGGGTTTGGTGCTGCCAGGAGTCAAGAAATTGGATGAAACGACAGCAGCAGACTGTCTGATAATAACATATATATTTACAGTTGTTAATCAGGAGCACACTGACTCTGTTGTTATTAAAGCCATGGGGCTTTGTTGTAGTGACTGACATGCCAGCACTTCATTCAGTTCGAGCACAACAATCGACACTGTGTACAAGTCCAGAAAATACTGCAGGCTTTCTCCAAAAAGTAGACAGGAGTTTTTGCTAGTTAGGAGAAATGAAGCTCGCTAGTTGTGGCAACGTTTTGCACAAATAATATTTTTTCATCCACTTGGCAGATTGAAACTTTTCCTCTGAAATCCTCCTGCTTAAAACCAAACCATTTCCAGGCTCACATCTTGCAACAAGCTCCAAATAATAAGCTCTTATGATGACTGCAAAGCTACTCAGTTTTAATAAAGTTGTCCAGCTGAGGTGCACCTGACCATGTGAAATACAAACCAAGTTGCTTTATAGTTAAAATAAGAATTTTTATATGACTGACCGTCCATTACTATAAACCCATATTATTGTGGTATTGACAAATATGCATAACATCATCACATTTTAGATTTTTACTCAAAAAAGTTTGACAACATACAATCATAATTAACTAGTTTGACTATGTTACTGAGTAACCAAAGCATTTCTAATTGTAGTTTTAAATTTGTATCGCCCTTATGAGAGTGATGGATGGTCCTCTATTAGCTTCCATGCCATGACTGTCTGTGTTTTTTTGTAATTAAAAAAATTTCCATTGAATTAAACTTTTTTTTTTTTTGTAAATAAGGAAAATGTCAAAGAACTTTCTTTCAGCCAGCTGGCCGACACTATGCAGTAGCAGCTGCATTCCTCTCTCATTAGAATGACTTTAAGGCATAGAAACAATGTCATAGAAGATGTTATTACTAACCATAAACCATAATTTAACACTGTGATTCCAAATGTTTTACATTTCTTTTCTTCGGCATATATTTCACACTTTACGTACTGTATGTCTTAATGGGTTTATTACAACAGCCACATGCAAACTGAAGTGCTCAGAAGGCCATCCCAGTGAGGACTGCAGCATTTGTGTGTGTGAAGGCCACATGCTGTTCGGAGACATCCAAACCGTGACCGGAGTCCCTGTGGCAGGGGCCAGCGTGGCTCTGACCAGCCACCCTAAAGTGATCCAGACTCTCACAGACGTGAAAGGGCAGTTCACACTATCAGGAGTCTGCTCCTCCGGTTCCACCTCCATTGCCATCAACAAAGAGAAGTTTGTGCCAGTGTTCGTCTCTACTTCCAGTAACGCTACAGGGATTTCCTGGCTACGGGCTGTCCTCACGTCAGCTGGTGAGTGCCAGTAGATGGATTAGATGGATTTGATTAAGTGTTGTAGGATAGCCATAAGAAAACATTTCCTGATGCTGATTGTTTTTATTGGGCAAATCCTACTTTCAGACAAATAAAAATCAAGCCCAGACCACCTACATAGTTGTGAAGAAACCCAATAATAGAACTATGCTGCTTTGAGACTGTAATTCCCTTAACAACAAGCTTTTAAAAGCCCAGAGACCAGTGTGAGAGTAAAGTGCGTGTCGGGTTGAGTTTTAAGAGCTCTGTAGCTTCTGTCTCACCACTCACAGAAAACAGGTGTTTAAGATTTGTGCTTTTACACCTTCCACAGAAAAGCCATACATCGTGAAGCACCCAGAAGACAAAGTGCGTTACGAGGGAGGAAGGGCGCTGTTGTGCTGCTCGGCTACAGGATCACCAGCTCCTGACAAATACTACTGGTAAGAAGAACATCAGTTTTATGCAGTGATACACACAAAAGTATATTACGGGTGAGAGGAACGGGTCTCTTTCCAAAGTAAAAATACACTGAAAGGGGATTTTAAAAACAAATAAAATGACATGCTTCATGAAAGATCAAATGTAATAGCTAAAGCCCACTAAAAATACTGAATTAAATGTTAAATGGTCTGAATTTATATCATATTCCTCTTGCTTTTCTGGCCATACCAACCATTCAAAGTGTTTTAAATTCATCACATTCATCCAATCTCTCTCACACATCAATACACAGATCAGTTTTAAGTTCCTTGCCAATGTCTACATGTGATGTCTACATGTGACAAGGAAAAGCTGGAATTGCACCTGCGACTTCCAGATTGCAAAAAGGACCACTCTTCCAACTAAGTCACAATTGCCACAGTGCAAACGTACATACGAAGTAATTGCAAAGATTTTAAGAAACAATTCTGAGTTTAAATGATTTCAGTTTAACAGCTGATGTGCCAATAGATTTCCCTTCCTGGTCCAGTAGCAGGTTTAACAAATAAAAATGCTAAAATTTAACCACAGTTGAGCATTAAATTTGTAAATGAACGGGCTTGATTAACATTTTCATTTCATTGGATATGGTAACATTCAACAGGACTGAATTTATTTGGATTGAATTAAAACAGTAAAGTTTTAGGCCGGCCAGACTTGTAGTAGGAATCATGAATAAAAACTTACAAAACATGTAGCCTTCACCTCCGCTAAGAATTGTATGTGCTCTCTTAAGGAACTTTATTAAGAAATCAAAATCTAAATAAACTAAAGTAATCTGTGTCCTTTGTATCTCTACATTTCTATAAAAATTAACCAGGTACCACAATGGGATACTGCTGGATAAGAACATGTATAAGTATGGAAACGACCTTGTGCTACGGGACCTAAAGCTGGAGCAGTCCGGGGAGTACTACTGCAAAACCAGCAACGCTGCAGGCAGCATCAAGTCATCCCCAGCTCATCTTACTGTGATTGGTACGTACAGACTTAAGGAAAACATAAAACCTCATTTCACAATAAAAACGTCTTTCTTCTAAATGCAAATATAAATTTGTGCTGCTTTAAATTCTTTTCAATTTTTTTTTAATCAATGAGATCACTGCTGTGAAAGCTGACCAACAGTGTTGATTTTCACAAGAAAGCAGTGCACAACATTTTCTGCCAAAAGCAACAATTTGTTTTTGCATGCAGGTGAAGCAGATTTATTATATATGCAACATTGTTTTTGCATTAAGAAGCCAATTTCTCGTACATTGCATTTCTTCTTTATCAGCTCCAAAGGAAAACATTTTGACATGATGATGGTGAGATGCTAGGTGGGATTATGACTCAGGATGGCTCTTATCCCGGTGCATTTGACAATGACGTGTTTTCCACAGGCTCAAGTAAAACCACTGACAGAAACCAAACTACCACAAATACTTTGACTGCATAAAAAACAGCCGCTGCTAAAATTGAATACACCCTTTGAGAGGAATGCCAGACCTGGGCTACGTTCAAGTCGTCCATGAGCCAGGTCCATGCATTAAGAAGAATCACATAAAACCACAGTGCTCAAAAACCCCAGGAAAGTCAGAAGTCGGTTCAGACAAAGTGGAAAAAGCAAAAGAAAGTAAAAATAGCAGGGAAATCTAACTGAGCTAAGGGATTAGATTTGATTTTGTTTACATTTGTTTGAAATACAGTCTTCTCATGATGGATTTTTCTATTGTTTGAAGTGGCTCTAGATGCAGAAAACCCCAGACGGCAGGTTTTTTCCAACATGCAGTGCATAAACTAAACTCTGAAAGTTCCTCTCTCAGTCAAGCAACAAAATTTAGCCACATTAAGGAGGGAGAACTACAGTGCAGTGAAACAGTTTTTTCCCCTTGCATATTATATACTATTGTTTTTCATTTTTGGTTCACATTTTATACAGTCAAGCAATTTTTTATACCACAGATAATGGCAACCTAAATAAACAGAAAAGGAGTGATTTTAAAAAGATGATTTAATTTAAGAAAGCCAAAAAAATTATGTATATGAAACACAAATTACCCCTTAAACCAGTTTTTTTCTTTGACGTACTAACAGTGTATGCTACCCTTTATGACAATACCTACTATCAAACATTTCTAACAATATTTAATAGCAGCATTAAGTGTTACGCTGGTGTGGAGGAATTTTGCCACATTGAAGGATTTTCAAATAAGAGCAACCTGTTTAATGTCCTTCTACTTCTCAATTAGATATAAGTCTGAACATTTTACCAAGTCAGTCCAGAACTGTAATTTGACTCTTTTTGAGCTACTCAAAAGTGGTCTTCAGTTCAATTCAGAATATTTATTCCAAAGGGAAATTATATGTTGTTGTAACTTATATCATCCAAGTATCTTCAAATAGTGGTTGGATGGTGATATTGTGGGCAGAAAAGATCTTCAGTAGAGTCAGTCTTGCAACAAATCTGAAGGGGCTTTTAATTGAATGGTAAATTGCCTTTGCTTGTATAGCAATTTATCAAATCCAAAGGACTCCAAAGCCTCTTCATACATTGATGGTGGTAAGCTACTAGCTTGCAACCACAGGTGTCCTAGAGCTGTCTGACAGAAACAAGACTACCACACACCAACTCCATCAGTGAGCACCACTAGCAAGAAAGACAGGCGAAGTGTCTCACCAAGAACACAACAAAGGGGTTGGATGGATCAGTGACTCAAACTAGCAAACCACCGATCATGGGATGAACTTCTAACACCGTCACCACCATTGCACCAGAAGGCTGTTGCTGTATGATAGTTCAGTTTCCAGGCAGCAGATAATATTCCATATTTAAATGTCCTGGATGACACCGTAGGTTGTTGTAAATATTTGTCTGGCCGAATGGCTAGAAAGCTGGGTAAAGAGGCGTTGGACTCGGGGATATGATCCTTTCCCGTTATGATTGTTGGAAGAGACGGTTTTAGCTTCCCACTCAAAGCCTCCTTTCCAACTCGTCTGGGATTTGGGTTAGGAGTTAAAGTATCATTTGGACTTTTGAGATGCTAATCATCTGCTCTCAGTTGTAAAAACAATATGTTGTAGCCACAGCTACGCATCATAGCAACTGTCTGAAAGTTTAAAAAATGCAAAAAATCTTTCCAACTGCACAGTGTCCAATTGCAAAGGGAATAATTGTCCAGACAGTCAATGCCTGAACCAAAGAAATTAGGAACAAAGGTCTCTAACAGGGCATATCGGTAATGTAATGTAACAGAGTTAATGTAACAGAGCTATTCCAACATGATGCCACCATTAACATAAAATATTCTTCATTTATTTATTGTGTGTTTAAAAAATCTCCACATTTTCAGGTTTCTATTTAATTTAAATATTATTTTATCTGTAGGTACTTTATTTATATGCAGTTGTTTATATGGTTTTTAGATACATGTTATACTCGGTGGGGTATATTTTGTTACTTTACTGCTGTAACAAGAGAATTTCCTCACTGTGGAATTAATAAAGGACTATTTTATTAGCAAATTAATTCAAGATCTAAGCTCTATATTCTGATGTTTGCATCTCTATAACTCAATTCTAGAGATTTCTAATTTACTTTATATAATTGTTATTGCAACTACATAACTGAGACCCACATGAGCTTTAGTCTGTGGCTAGACATTTCCCTTCCGGATTGTCTTCTGCAGAGCAGAACTGATTGTTTTTTTTAATAATGGGAGATCACTAAGGTTGTGAAACACAAAAGCAGCCCTAGGACATCATTCTACTGCCAACATATCTGACTGTTAGTTTCATGTTCTTTGGGTTCTTTTCAGTAAACAATGGTTTCCGTATTAGAGCGCTCCAGAATGCCTTTTTTTTTTTCCATCAGATCTATTTATTATTGTTGAATCAAAAATATTAACCTTAACTAAGGAAATCTAAGAGGGAGCAAATACATTTTTACAGCACTGCAGATAGAGCCTATTCTCCATGGTTCTTGTTAGTTGCCAAAAGACCTCAGGCAACTAACAAATCCCTGCAGCCCAAAGTTCATTGTCACAGGAGACTTCATACGAGAAGAATAACATCTCCACCTCAGAGGAGAAGTACATGTACTACTCTTGAGATAAATCATTTGTTTTTGTGTTTACATTTTTAATTTAAACACTAATAAACTATGTTAATCATAGTCAAAGCTGACTCAAGGCATAAGTAAACTAAACCGCTAAAACCTCAAAAGCCATCTGAGGCCCACATGAATCCTTGAATTTTAAATAAAAAAAATGTTATTTGTTGATTAGGAATGAGAATTCTATTTGATTTGATTTGCCGGCTTCAGCTTAAATAAGTTAAATATTTTTTTACATTTTTTAAAATGCATATTAAAATTTAAAGTAACGGACTATTTTCCAAACAGTAATGTTCATTTACTTTTTTTTGTTATTTTAACATGGTTACACGTTGCTGCCACAAGTCTTATCATTCTTGTGTTGCAGCTCAGTTTTCACAAATACATTTCATTAAATAAGAACCAATTATTTATGATTGCTTTTAAGCTCAGCTAATTCCTCCTCCTCCTCCCCCAAATCCACCAGATCTTTATTGAAACAATGTTGGTGGTGATGTTCTTAACATGAAAAGGGACCCCAACTTAAATTCAGCATACAGAATTAGTTAGACAGGTCTCATATTAGGAAAAGTGGCAGAAATGCAACATTTACATAAACATATGTCAAAGGAAGCTTATCTTGTCTTGCTACATCCATCAGCTATTTGGAAATTGAGGGGTACCTAACAAGAGGATGCTTGACTGCAATATCAAGATATCAAGTGCAGTAATTATGTTTCAAGGATCTAGCTAAAAAATACTGTTTCATTTAAATGATCTCTAAATACATGTTCACTTCATGTGTAATTATAATCTAACCCATGCTTCACTCTCCTAGTTAGCCACATGTTGATGCCAAGAAGCAATTTTTCTGTGTGTGTGCTACTGAATAGTTTATGTGACTTTCTTTGCAGTTTAAATAATCAATATGAATGTAAACATGTCCATTAATTTTATTTTACCATTTTAAGTTTAATATCTCATTCCAAACAGAAGACGCTAGATATCAAATGCTAGCAAATGAAGAAATTGAAAGCACTGTAATTGTAGCATTAATCTCTATAACATTTGAGTTGTGAGGACTATCTTTCAATATTATGACACACGTCTTAAGGCTGAATATAATCTAATTCACAGCTAACGGATCACCAGCATGCAATGCCACTCCTGAAATGCACCTCATCAGATTACCAATGGACTGCGTTCAACCTGGCACTCACTCCAAGTACTACAATGCTGGTCGATGTCTTCACAACAAATGCCCGGGATCCCTCGACTTTGACATGCGGTGCAGAGACGGAGCTGGATTCTGCTGTGGTGTCCAGGAAATGGAGAGTCGAAACATTGACTGTGGTACCTACAAACTCCCCATACGAGCGGTGAAACAATGTAGTTGTCAGAAGTGTGTTCAGCCCACCGTGCTGGTTCGTGGCCGAGTTGTGGCAGCTGACAATGATGAGCCTCTGCGATTTGGGCATATTTATATTGGTAAAGATAGAGTAGGCACCACCGGATACCAGGGAGGGTTTACATTGCAAATTACTCCAGATACACAAAGATTGGTGGTAAATTTTGTTGATCCTACTCAAACGTACATTGACACTCCAAAGGTGTTCATTTTTGACAAGAAAAGTGGCTCCATCTATCATAATGTGAAAGTGATGAGAAAGCAGACACCAGTTGACATAAATCCAGGAGAGACCAATTTTATAGACCTTGGGGAAATTAAAGGAGAAGATCCAATAGGGCAACTGGTCATTCCACCCCACTCCTTCCATAAAGACAACGGAGAAATCTATGAGGGGACAGTAAAAGCCAGCGTCACGTTTATTGATCCAAGAAACATTACGACAGCAGCAGCAGCCCCTGGTGACCTCAACTTTGTGGATGAAGAGGGTGATATGCTGCCATTAAGGACCTATGGCATGTTTTCAGTTGACTTTAGAGATGAGACCAGCAAGGAGGTTCTTGGGACTGGGGCAGTCCAAGTTCTACTTGACACGCAGCATGTTAAAATGCAAGAGCACATTCCCACAATGAAGCTGTGGTCTTTAAACCCTGATACTGGTGTCTGGGAGGAGGAGAGTGATTTCTCCTACAGCACGACAACTACTGGTGGTCATGGACGAAGCAAGCGTGAGGAGCGCACCTTTCTAATAGGCAACATGGAGATTAGAGAACGTAGGCTCTTCAATTTAGACGTGCCTGAAAACAGGCGCTGTTATGTTAAAGTGCGTGCCTACATGAGTGAAAAGTTCCTTCCTACTGAACAATTAGAGGGTGTTGTTATCAGTTTGATAAACTTGGAGCCCAAACCTGGTTATTCATCTAATCCCAGGGCATGGGGTCGGTTTGACAGTGTCTTAACCGGACCCAACGGGGCTTGTTTGCCTGCTTTTTGTGATGCCATGAGACCAGATGCTTACACTGCTTATGTCACAGCCATACTGGGTGGAGAGGAGCTGGAAGCAGCTCCATCTTCCCCTAAAATGAATCCAAACATCATTGGTGTTTCCCAACCTTATCTAGATAAGTTAGACTACCAGCGTTCTGATCATGAAGATCCAGCTCTAAAGAAAACTGCGTTCAGAATTAATTTGGCAAAGCCTAACCAGAACAATTTTGATGAGACAAACGGACCAATATATCCTTATCAGAATTTATTAGCTTGTGAAAATGCTCCTGTGGACGCAAACCATTTCAGATTTTTCAGAGTGGAAAAGGACAAGTATGAATACAATGTTGTTCCTTTTGAGGAGAATGACTTGACGACCTGGACGGGAGATTACCTCTCTTGGTGGCCTAACCCCCAGGAGTTTAGAGCATGCTTCATCAAAGTCAAGATTCACGGCCAGAAGGAAGTGATGGTCCGGTCAAGGAATCTGGGAGGAACACATCCAGAGACGAGGGGCAAACTTTATGGCATTAGAGACATTCGCAGTACCCGTGACATGCGAGAGGCTAACACCTCAGCTGCATGTGTTGAGTTCAAGTGTAGTGGCATGTTGTTTGATCAAGCAGAGGTGGACAGATCACTTATATCAGTGATTCCACAAGGTAATTGTCGAAGGATTAGTACCAATGGCCTTCTACAAGAGTATCTCATTAAACATCCACCAGTTGCTCAAAACAACGAATCACATGCATTCACTATGTTAGCCCCTGTTGATCCATTAGGACACAACTATGGCATCTACACTGTCACAGACCAGAATCCCAGAGTTGCCAAAGAGATTGCCATTGGGCGTTGCTTTGATGGCACCTCTGATGGTTTCTCAAGAGAGATGAAGTCGGACTTTGGTGTAGCACTGACCTTTAGCTGTCCAGAGAGAAAAATTAACAGAGAAAGCCTCTTCCAGCGTCTCCAGACCAATCCAGGTCAAACATTGTCTCAGATGGCAAGGGACATGAGGGAAACAGAGGGTCTGCAGGTGCAAAGATCATCAACCCAGGTCGTGGCTTTTCCTTCAGAGCAGCGGGGAAGGACCCAGAGTCGGCGAGCTAGTTCTGCAACCAGAAGGAGAGCATCCATGCGAGCACAACAGCGCCAATAGATGTGTCATGAAGTAGGTTATCTATATTTACCATGATGGTAATGTTGAAATGATCAATGCCTTCTTTTTTTAATTTCTTGGACACTAGTGAAGACTAATTTGAAGGCCCTACATCTAGACAGTAACGGTTGCCTGTCTAATCAAAAGAACAACTTACTTCCTGACAGGAAAAAAAAATAATGAAAAGACTGAGACATATGAGCAAAATCTAGTGTAGATCATTTGTCTTATAGTAACTTGAATGTTTTAGTTTATTCATTTTGTTTAATTTCTTTTATAAAAGGTAAATATCACTTGACTCTACATAACTTAGTGCCTTGTATTTATTTTTTCCCTGTGTTCTAATTTTATGAATGAATATGCAATATTAACAGTGGACCTAAGAACTTTGTATGGGGTGTATATGTGGGATTTTATTTCACAGTCATTTTTCAATGCTTGATCTAAAACCAAACTTTCAAATATAAATACTTTGGTAAACCAAAATACTTCATAACTGTAAGCTGCCAATGAACTCATACTTTCAAGATCCAACACAAAGTCTTTGCTGACAGATACTGAGCCTGTTTTCCACAAATTTGTAAACTCTTTCCACTGACATAAGGTCAGTTCAAACCAGTGTGGCATGGCATGCCAAGATGGGTAAGAAGGATCATTTTAGACACACTCAATAATGTTTCACCAATAGTAATTCAGCCAAATGTTTGTCGCCTCCTACTTCAAATGTGCCAGACCACAGTTGTCGCTTAGACAAACATGGATGTCATTAGAGGCAATTCATGCCAGGAAAATAAATTATTGCTGAAGTATGAAATAATTTCCTATGCACATTCCAGATAAAGATACAAACAAACTAAATATAATCTAAACAATGGATATGTATTTCTTTCCTCTTACAGTAAAAGACTTAAACAACTTTTGCATGGTCTTTGATTTGTTGCTGGGGTTTTTGAGCTATCCTAATGTTTGAAGTGCAATAATAAAACATCAAAACTGGAAAAATTCACCATGTTTTAAATTACAGCACACTGTGTTAAGTATAGTAGGTAAATGAAACCACTCCAAGAGTATGACTAAAAGTTAATGATCCTTAATCCTTAAGAAAACTCATATCAAATAACTGGATATAAAGAATGATAGAATAATTAAATTTATGCACAATATTTTATTTATTCAGTGTTTTTTTTCAGTTTTGAATCCGAGTCTTTTTCTTGCAGCTTTCTTCTATCAACAAACAGTTTGAGAACAGCAAAAACTCAATATTAAAGGTTTTTCATTGTAATTAATTGTATTTTTTCTCAATAGGAATAACTAAACTACATTAAAAAAGGTTGTGATCCAACTAATCAAGAAGCCAAATCAAATTAAAATGTGCTAACAGTAGCATAGCTTTAAAAGAATCTTAGTACTAGGAGCAACACGTGACTTTTCTGGAGATTAGCGTTGTCAAAAATTTAACTACGATTCTGCAAATAAAGGTTTTTCCAGAGGTTAGTAGGAAGGGTTCAAATAAATGTTAACATACTGTTATTTAATAAACAGATGTCCAACTTTTTCCTAAACTGATCCTCCTTTTAATTGTGTTTTATCCTTTGAGATTTGGCTATTCCACTTGCCGGCAGAAATAAATTATTGAACCTTTAAATCTAAACCTGCCAGGGATTTGAATAATTTTGGGCTTAACTTTTCATTGTATGGATGCTATATTTAAAGATGTAATGAGACTGGAACTTGGTATCAACAAATGCATTTTCCTATGTGACTGTGATCAGTATCAGGGACAAGATAATGGAATATTCATATAAACAATTGACAAAATTGTTTTATAGTTACAGAGCAATTGTTCGTGGTTCACAAAAAATAGCTCTGTAGGCCAGTTGAGTGGGATTTTTTTAATTGAGCTTCTTGAAAGATACATTAGCTTTAAAATAGCTATCTTAATAGCAAGTAGTGTGTCTGTACAGCTTGGCAAAACTTGCATTATACTTTTTTTCACATAAATTATAATGTTTTAATCTTAGTCTTTTCGAATTTGCCAATATGTTCATACTCAGCCTACTGTTTTGTCCACTTCAATCTCTTGGATTTTTTTACACCAGAGTTTCATTTCACTGGTAAGGCTCACAATTCTCAGTAGACCATTTCTTTGTTTAAGAAGCACATTGCATTGCTGAAACAAAACAAAGCAAAAAATTCACATTGGCCATGGTGTAAGTGAATACTGTGCAAAACAAACACTTTTGGAGGCTTCGGGCAGGGAAGCTTTTTGACAAATATCTTTTTAACTTGAAGTCATTATTAGTCTTAAAATTACTTGGAAATACAAGCCCAGTACTTGTTTATCATTAGTCTATCCTTTTGTAAGCCCATTGGATAATCTATTCAAGCTGAACTAATTTGCATCCAAATCCAATGGGAGCACCATTGCCCTTGGGGAAACAGGAAGAATTCGACAAGTAAATACAGGCTTAATGTTAATTAGCAACTAGGACTGGCCTGAGGTCTAACGAAAAGGTCGTACTTTTGCAAACTTCAAAACACGGTAATTTTCTGCAAACTAACTAACTCAACTTTATCGTCAACAAAACGCTGGGCCCAAGTATTATTATAAATGAGAACACCATACAAGTGCTAATCAGCACACTAAGCATTTGTTTGTTGTCAGTTTTGGAATTACATTTACAGATGCTATGCAACAGATTTACAGATGTAAAATGATATGAAATGCTTTGAAAATGGGCTATGAAGAGTCTATGTAAATTACAACCATATAAACCTACAGACACATTTGGCAGCACTTTACAGATAGCCCTTGTTTCCAGAAAGGCACTCACAGTGACAGTCTGGGGCATCTTTGCCATTATCACCACTCTCACTAACCACAAACCTGTTTGCAGAAAGATGTTAAGACCTCCACATTAAGACAAAAATCTCCCAGCTCCAGATGCTCGGTTCACCCAGTAACAAAGATGATAATTGAATCCATGTGTCAAAAGAGATAAGTCTTCTAATGCAGTGGTGTGTCAGGTCAGTTGAGGCCACTCAACAGATGTACTGCAAATAAAGGAAATGTCAAACTTTAGACTTCAAAAAAGAAAATAGAAGTGAGATTATCTCCTGATGGATTCAATCATTTTGTTCTCTTATTGAAAAGGGGAATGTGGTCTTTGGTCTCACTGTCTGTCACTTAAGGGATCCTGATTTTGAAAAAGTGGTTGCAGCTGAAGAATGCAGCTGTTTTTTTTTTCTGAAAATGCTTTGAAAGGAGAATTTGCTTTGTCAAAAGACATTATCCTGGAAAATGCCAACTGTATTATCCAGCTGGTTCCTATGTCTTGAGAGAATTTAAACAAGTTTAAGGGACCTTTGCAATGTTTGTCTTTAATGGTGTGAGAACGTTTCAAATGAATAAAGTGAGCCTGTTCACACTAACTTGGATATTTTACATGTGTGTAAGCACAAGTGAGTTGCGCTTACACGCATGTAAGTGCAACTCACATGTGTGTTGTGCTTACACATATGATCCACAGCTAGCAGAATTTTGGCTAAAAACAAAATAGACTTTTTTTAAGCAAAGTTTTTGTGATGGACTTGACACCCACTGTTTTGCCATTCTACTACGAAAAAACAACTTTAAACTTTTACAAGAAATACGTTATTTTTGATTGAGTCAGACTGTGCTGCAGTCTGACTCAACCAAAAATATTTCATAAGTTGCTATTCAACTCATATTTTGAATATCTGAAAGAAACCAACTCAAGGTCCTTTCTGACAGACATTGAGCCTGTTTCACACAAATTGGGAAAATCTTTCTACTGAAGATAAGCTAAGGAAAAGTGTGGTATGGCATGCCAACGTGGGATAATTTTAGACACACCTTATAATGGTTTTTCCAACAGTGATTTAACCAAATGTCCATCTCCACTTACATTAAATTTTCAAAACCACAGTAGTAACTTAGACAAGCATGGATCTCATTCGTAGCATAATGTATTTGAAGCATTCAGTCTGGTAGAGAATGTAGGGAGGGAGCAAAAGATTAAGATGAAAGCTATCAAAGATATCAACAAATCAGTAGAAAATTATTTTCCTATTGTTTATTGAGAAGGGTATATATATTTTTACGTTTTATTTTTAAATGAAATGCATATAAAAATGGATGTTTTTTTTGCTCATGAATGACATTGCTTTCACATTGTCTTTCTACCTTGAGAGATGCATATGTCATTTTCAAATCTACGATGTGATGACTTGGGCCTAACTTAAAAGCACGTTTTAAAGGTCCTAATTATGAAAAATCGGTTCCAACAATACAGAAAACAAAAGAGAGATCAATTTCCAAACTTCCAACATGACATTAACAACATAAGAAAAAATTCAAGTGTTTACTCTGCCTCTAGTGTATGAAAAAGCTATGAAAGTGAAATGGGAGCATTGCAATGGTGGAGATATGAGGCATCATCTATATCTCAGTTATTACCCGAAGATTTATGTTAGCTATGGCATTTAGACATGTTTGAAATATCATTCAATGCTTTTGGCATTTTCAGGTGCTAATGTTGTGTTTCCTCTGCTAAGCCAAACTGCCGTGTTTAGGCAACATATAACTTTTTTTTTGTCTTTTTCTGTGAAAGTAAACTTCTTGCATTAGTTTATGTAGCAAAATATCTTGACTTAGTTTACCCAGCAAAGCCACTTGGCCAGTGGGACATATTGTACTGTATTTGCTTCATTAAGTTCACAACTTATGCAGAACAGAAAACTGGACTGCACTTGATAAGGGACTAAGTGTGCTTTTAGGAATGCGCAAAAAATCTATTTTTAAAGAAAATGCTTTCTTTATTTGGGTCTGGTTTCATGAGACCCTCTGGTCCAACCCAGACATAGCAAAATAGGGTTTCCAATAAAAAAATACTCAGTCTCATGACAATTACCAGTGAAAAGGAAAATGACTTAGTTTCAGAATACTTAGACCATGTTTCTTCTCTGTTGGTTATGTATTCCTTTAAGTTTTCAAGCAGAAATCCTAAAACTTTGAATCAAGAGTTTATCAGCACGTATGAGCAGATTCAGCTAATTTCCTCCTTGCATAGCACAGGTGGTCTCAGTGAGATCATAATTTATTTAGAAGGTAAACCAGGAGCCCTTTTTCAGTAAATGAGGCTAAATGTGTGTTGGTCACAGGGCCCTGGGCATGGCATAGAAGAAAAAAAAATAAACCACTGAAATCTTGACAGCACTCTGTATTGTATAATTGATGCATGACAATGCTGACTGCTTTGTTTATTTCTGAATTACATTTTAGTGTGTAAATTGTGTCTTGTATTGAATCTATAATTAAACTATGAACATGAAACTGTAAATAAAGGTGTAAAAGGACTAATGTTTGTCTGAAGGAAGCATTCATTACTAGATGTAAATTGCACCCTGGTTGGTTCACCAGTCCGACACAGAATCAACACCAAATACATCTTTGCACATCTTTGTCCTCTTCCCAAAGGTGCAGAGCGTTTAAAACGGACTGAGCTGACACTTAAAAAAATAAAATACTGCAGTTTAAATACAGCACACCTATAAAACAAATCTGGACAAACATCAAGTACTTTAGCAAGCGTTTCATTCCTGAGAATTGCGTACCAAGCACAATAAAGCAAAAACGTGCATTTCTCTTCCAATTTCATTTTAGTCACACAGAGAACAACTTCACTCCTTTTCTGGGACTGAGTGAAATCATCCAGTTTCTAATGCTAGAGGCAAAATGCCAAGTCTTCGGTGTGCACACATTCACCTCTGTTTTTTAGTTAAACTCCATGTCACTTAAAGCTCTGGACTAAAAACATTCTTTATTAAAATTGAAATTTGTAAGTTTGGTTTGCGTAAAGTGTCACTAACCCACTGATATGTACAAGTTTCAAAATAAAATAATTAAATTCGTTCATCGTTACACCTCTCAATACAGCGCCAGTTTGGGGGTGTTTCTATGCACACCTAGGAAATAGAGCAAAGCTCTACACATGTATTTTACAATATTTATATATAATAACATAAAGAGTTCATTAAATGGAACACATGAAATAACACATTGCACTTTTTCAACCCTTTTACCTATGGGATGTAAGTTCAACATGTGGAGCTGGAGAAACCATTCCTGCGTCACTGTGAGCCAAGTTTACTTTGACTTCCATACCCATACTGAATGGCTACATCCCTGGAGCTCATTACCCTCCAGGTGATGACTTGTAGCACAGAAGGCTGACACCTCTGGTGCACAGAACATATATTTTTAGCTAGGAGAATAATTATTGTCATAAAGTTGCACAACAGGGAGCACAGTGGGGAGGAAAACCAGAGTGTTGAGACATGCTGTCACTGACACCTTTATGACTGGGCTCTGCATTTGCCAGAAAATTGAGCTGAAAGAAAATATACTGACTGATGGCGCTCACAGCTAACGAATAAAGAACACACATTGGCATTGGTGTGTACAGACATAAAAAACTTGTTTCTATGAGCCCACGGTGCATTTCAGGCCATGAACCTCCCTGCTGTGTCTGACCAAACCGGTCTTCTTAAATCATATTGGGTCAATAGAATAAAAGCTTGCCTGTAACAAAGCCAGGAATGGAGGGATATATATATATATATATATATATATATATATAAACATACTGAATATACATACATGCTAATAGCCCATAAATTAAACAGCCACTAGTTGCACCATTTTCATTGCTTCTTTTGTTGGGCCACAAATTGTCAAGAAACAAAACTGTTTGCCTTGTCAGATGAGCAGAATAAATGTTTATTCGTGCTCCAGACCACATGACTCAACAGTGAGTCTAACAGTTTCAGACCACATGTAAAGTTTGTTGATGAAAGGAAGACAATTTTGGGTTTAATGATACCATTGTGGGGATGTTAGACACTTTAGATAATGTTACATAAGTGCTGAGGGAGAAGATTATGCTTAATTCATTACTACTTGATCACACATAAAACCAGTTTTTTTTTATAAAGAACATCGCAATGTCTTATAAGGATAACATAGTTTAGATCTTACCAAGAGGAAATAGCTAAACATGATGTAACTCCGACTTTTGTGTGTGGTTTGAGTAAGCGAACAGTTCCTAATAAGAAGTTATAAGAACTGACTAATTATCAGCTTGCTTGATATCAGATTGACCTAACCAAGCAGCAGTAGAGGTCACACAAACCATGGCGAAGTTTTCATGAGATAATTGATCAAATAAGAAATAAAAACAATTTAAACCACATAATTCTAAAAAAAAAAGAAACAAAAAGTCAGCTGGAGGTGTCGCCCCCTGGTGTGCATGAGAAGAATTCAGATTAATACTTTGTTAATAGTTTAAATTTAAATATATTAAAAACCAATAACTTACAGTCCAAATTAGCAAATATTGCAAAAACCTTTAATAAATCTGACATAAATGGAAGTGCTTTACTGGAGTCTGTATTGACGGCAATGTTGAACTGATAGACACGGTCAATTGTCAACTCAAAGACATTAAAACAGAAAACATTTTCACATTTTTTGCTGCTTTTGAAAACTTGTACAATGACTTTATTATGAGAAACACTTTTTTCTCATTTACACACAGTGCCTTGTGGGGAAAAAAATTTACTTTTTAGACTTTTTCAAATTTTGTCATCGTACGAGCTGTATGTTTTTCTGAAAAAAATAAAACAATGTCATACAAGACAGTGTGACACTTTGCAATTAAAAGAAAATGCTGACAGATTTTAATTTATAAAAAGATCTGAGCAGTGTGAAAAGCGTTTGCTTTAAGCACTTCTTGGTCAATACACTTTGAAGAAACACTTTTTATGAAATCACATCTACAAGTCTTTTTCTATGTGCCTCTAACAGGTTTACACATCTACAAACATTTTTAACCATGCTTTGCAAAACAGCTTGTGCCTACTCAGATTGAATGCAGTGACGGTGAGCAGCATTTTGTCCAATCTTGCCACAGATTCTCACTTAGAAATTTAAAAGAATCCCCCACATCATGATGCTTCCACCACTAGTTTCACAGTGTGAAGGTGAACGGTGTGTTCAAAGTCTTGTGCAGTGTAGTTTTCAGTTGGTGGCACACTCCTGTGTGTTTGTAATATCACCATTACAAACACACAGGAGACGTTTTAGAGTTTTTATTTACAAAATCTAATATTGAAAACAAATCCTCTTTTTTTCTTACCCCAAACAGGATATATATACTTTTGCAAAGAAATGTATTTGTTTTATTTGCTGTTTCTCCATTGAGAAAAACATAAAGTTCACAGCTCTTCATCTTAACAGGTTGTGTTGAACTCTGAACTTTGCCTGGTGTACCAAAAAGAAAAACAACTTCATGATGTCATGTCCTCTTCAGATGGTCTCCTTAGTTCTGAGTTCTCAGCAAAGTTAAAACATCTCTCAGAACAACAGAGGTAAGGCTCTGGAATGTTTTCGGATGACTTGTGCTTGTGGAAAAAGTCTTAAAAATAGGATGAACCAGCTGAGCTGAGATAACTCAGTTTTTCTGATTTGCTGGAAAAGGCCTGAGGGAGAGATGACTTGCGTGCTTCACATACACGTCGCCATCCATCAGCTTTACTTCATAAACTTGTTGCTGTGAAAATGAAACCACAAGAAGAAAAGTCATAAGTGCTCGAAAATGATAAACAGCAGTGGAAAAGAATTATATCTTAATGTGTGCAACTGATGTCATCTGTGAAAAACCAGACAATACTGACAAAAACACAGTGTGCCATCATATCTAATGTTTGCTGTATCCAAATTGGACAGCAAGACAAAAACAAATGTTTGGCATAATTCATTGAAAACAATTACTTTTCACTGGTGTTGCTGCCATTTTAATTAAACATAGTTATACAAATGGAGGGATTAAATCTTATGCTTTGATTGCTAAATTATTTTTTGTCTGCTGCTGCAATGAAGAAATTTCCCAAGCTGGGATTAATAAAATAATAAAACATTTATTGTACCCTATGATATTTTATTATTACACAATGTGTGTCAAATTCATGCTTTTCACTTGCATATAAGACATTATTTGCTCATATAATCATTTTATTTGGAGATTTAAGCACATGGAATGAATAAGGACACAACTAATAAGGGTTTTATTGCATCACTGACCTCTAATAATGTCTCAGACTTCCCAGTTCTGAGATCATAGCCATAGTCATGCCAGGGGCAGAAGACCTGCAGGACTCCATTAGCCTCCTCAATGTCCCCCTCACACAGAGGACCCCCTGAGGTTAGAGCGGCAAACAGTTAAAGTTACTATGCTGGAGAATTTTTGTTAAAAACACAGGTGGATAACAAAGTATTGTATTTCCACAAAATACAATACTTTTTGAGAAGTGCACTCAGAAAAAAAAAAGGTAAAAAAAAAACCAACGCCTCCAGCCACTCTGCTACTTCTGTTTGGTGACTTTAAGTTGATGACATCACAAGAGGCACAAGAATCAAGGTGGATAACATTAGAGGAGATTATAGCTAGATTATAGCTCGTCATCAGTGGCCATGCTAGCCTGGACATTCACAGGACGTAAGGAAGGAGCTGTGGTGCAGCAGAAAGCAAGGAAGAGAGTGTGAGCAGCGCTTACATGAGTTTGATTGACAGCGCTAAGACCTTCCGCTTGGCTCCAAATGATTGTTTCTCACAGAGGTTGTTCCTGACACAGTTCCTCATATAACATGAGACAGATTATCTGTGTCATATTATACTGTCAGGATATAGTGACAGCTTTAACAAAATTGCAAAAAACAAAACAACAACAACAACAAAAAACATTTTTATAAAAGCTACCTCCATAGTTTTAAGCTAGTGTGTCTTAAATAAATTATTCTTCTTTCGAGAAAAAGTGAATGCGACAATTGGTAATTCTGAGAACCAGACGGCAGGGGGCAGAATGATTTTTTTCCACCATTTGTTTCCAGCCTTCTCGTCTTACATATTTATATAAATTTGCAAGAAAAAAAAAAAAAAACAATCGTCACATATGTCAACATGGGCTGCATTCATCATACATTCAGCAAACCGCTGCTTTCCTTCAAACTAGGCAGAAATTAAATGTGTTTTTACCGGAGTGAGCACAGCGGGCGTCCATGGCAAAAAACTGTCCCCTGACATAAAAGAGGCAGACATCACTGTCGCGGCCGCGAGGGCAGTACATTAGACGGCAGGGCTTCTTGGAAAGCTCCGAGGCTGGGCCTATAAGTCTCCATGAAGCTCCCGTCGTGTTCCCTTCATCATCCTCCGAGCCAGAAGCCATAAATAATCGCAGGGTTATATGGTTTTGTAATTTGCGCAGCTACAGCCTTGTTTTTTTCTCACGGGTGCGCACGGTGTTCTTGCTGTTCTCTCCATGTAAATATTCCATATTTAACCACCAGACTATCACAGCGCTCATCCAGCAAGTAGTTACTGCAGTCTGTGTCCGCCGAGCCTCTGCTGGCTGTCTGTCTGCGGACAACCTCAACCTACTGTCATAGAGCGGGACTACATACATATCTAACGTTTAAACTAGTTATGCTCCTGCAATGAGGCATATATCTATATATATCTATATATATCTATATAGATATATATAGATATATATATATATATAGATAGATAGATAGATAGATATGTCTATATATAGATATATAGACATATATAGATATATATATAAAATGGACCCAGACAGATCCTTCCTGTTCTTTGATTAGGGTCAGTCTGTTTCTAACAATACAGCTACATTGTGTATTGTGTAGTACTTTGTTGGTGGCCTGTTGAGTTAATTAAAGACAGATTCAGACCAGATTCCAAAGTTGTGTGGTAAATGTGAAGCATAGCTTTTCATGTTCTCTATAACTACTTGAAAAGAAATCCTCAATTATTAGACACAGAGCTTAAAACTGTTCTTTCATGGGGGCTAGACAGCAGTAGTTGATTACTTTCAATTTCTTTCTCTAAAGATACTGGAGTTATTGCTAATTATTTGAATCATTTTTTTTTTAAATAAATTCCATCTCAACTATTTGATGTATTTTGTAGTATTTTCTTGAGACAATATCAAATTAAAGATAATACAATAGGCAAAATGTTTGTCAACTGTTTAATTTATGCTCCTGCATTAGCACCAAAATAATCCTGACTCTTTCTGTTCCATATAAACAGACACAGCTGAATTAGTGCAGAAGGAAATCTATATAAAAAATGAAAATAAACGGCATTAATAGTGATATGCAGTGATTAGGCACTAGATTATGACCACTGACAAGTACAGTGAATTACACTGGTTATTTTTTCATCATGGCACATCACAACACATACATCAGAAGTGCTTTGTGGAAGGAATATGGCTGACAAATGCTCGTGGATATGAGTAGCATAGCCTGGTCATAATTATTGGTATGTGAGGGAGAAGTGTCAGAATACACACTGTATTGCAACATGTTGTGTACAGCCAGGTCCGGTACATAACCTGGCTGTCCCGTAAAGCCAGGTTGTACGGGACAAAAACAAAACAAAAAAAAAAACAACAAAGTTCATTTTTGGACCCTCAAACTGGCAAATGACTCCCCTTCTTTAAAAAAAAATAAAAAATAAAAAAATAAAAATAAGTAAATCCCAATTTAAAAATTCTAAAAGTCCATGGCCATAGACTGTTATAGAAAAATATTTTACAGAAAAGATTTTTTCTACACACCATCTTCCAAACTTTTAGAGATGAACATAAGTTCATCTCTAAAAGTTTGGAGCTTATGGACAAGCAGAAAGTCTGCTTATGGACTTTCTGCTTGTCCACAAGCAGAAAGTGGACAAGCACTTTCTGCTTGTCCACTGCAGAAAGTGCATACTGCGATTCTTTATTGTTCCATATAATCCAATGGAATCAGGTCACTAATTTTTGGTCACTAGGATGAAGCTAGGGAAGAAGCAGAGACAGTGTTATGGTTTGGGCAATGTTCCGCTGTGAAAATTGGTGTCCTAAAGTCCATGTGAATGACGCAGACGACACACGCTCTTTCATGAAAACAGCATGTGGTTTTCTTCAGCCAGGATAATCCGACAAACCAAAACTGGGACAGTAACAGCTTTTGGAGCGCTGTAGCACATTTGGGAGTTTGAATTAGCTTCCAAATTTACCGGATCTCAATCGCCGTTGGTATGTGCTGGGCAAACGAGTTTGATCCACCGAGCCCGCACCTCACAACTTGCAGGATTTAAAGGATCTGTTGCTGACGTCCTGGTGCCAGATACCACAGCACACCTTGAAAGGTCAAGTGAAGTTCTTGCCTCAGTGGATCAGTTATGTTTAGAAATAAAAATGGGTCCAATATGTGTATGTTGTTTTTTGTCTCATCCGTTGTTTCTATGGCTTTATTAAATGTGAAATAATGAAACAGGACGTTCCGCCTCTGAGTAATGAAAGGTAGTGTCTAGACTGGGGTGATCTACAACAGAGGCAGCTTGTTCTGATCTGTGACTTTGAAAAACTGAGTCATGTAAGAGTGCAGTCTGAGCACAGAGAACTACAACACTTTGAGAATCCCCTGCAGGCAGGGGGGGAGAATGTTTCTGTAACTTGTCAAAAGCTGGATCTCTACAAAAGTAAATGAGGAGAAAACAGAAGGCCAAAGTAAAGAAATCTAAGCTAGTTGACCAGGTTCTTAATTATGTTTTGTCCTACGCAGACAAAGTTCCACTTGTAAACTATATGGCGCAGCAGTTAGAGTAGTTTTACTCTGACATTCTGAGTAATGATGTTTTGATATTTCTTTTTGTCCTTGTCACCATCGTAAGCTATGAGAAATTACTACCACTGAACACAAGAAATTGCAATGTATGAAGGTGTAAGCCACTGACGTTCTGAACATTGTTCAACAGCAAATCCTGGTAAGTTTTTTGTAGAAATAAAGTAAAACACACAGAAAAAAAAAAACAGTAGTGGAAATCAGCTGGGGGTTTTTTCCACCTTTTTTATGACAGGTAGGCTTTGCCTATGTCACCTCCTGCTGTTCAGTGGCGTTAGTCTGGAGAATAACCAGAGGTGTTTGTTACCAGCTATGCTCCAAGCAGTAAGTGTGTCTTACGTGTTAGACTTTAGAGTAAAAGGCTCATGAAATACACGATGAAGCGGGATTTGTGCTAGTGGCACTGACATCTTTGCTTTTCTTTGCGTTGTGTGTTTGAGTTTACATGAAGGTTTTCAATTGTAATGATCTTCTAGAGATTTGGGATTTTCTGGAGTGAAAGAAATAAAAAAGGAACAAAAAATACCACAGAAATGAAAACAATGCATTGTGGAAAATCTGAATCAGCTGTCTGGAGGGAATTAATAAACAAAGCTGCAGACAGTGAAAAGTAACTGGAATGATTATAGGAGCGTTGCAGTGTCCATAAATTTTGTTGACTTCTCATTCTAGCACTCTGGCCACTGGACAGTGTAATTCTTTGCGTGGGACAAAATATGGTGTGAAGAAAACGTGGCATAGAAAAGATATTAGGCTGAAAATAGAGCCAAAACTCATCCATCATTTGTTTCATCTTGTCCACAACCAAGCTGCTCTCAAATGACTCCTAATACATCTGGAAGAACAGTTCGCTGGTCAGTATGGTTTTTATTACCGAGGCGAATAGTTGGGCTAAGCTCAAAAAACAGTTCCTACTTGCATTGCCACTTGTTCTATTAAAGCTTGTCATTCGCAGACATGATCACAAAATGATTTACAGGAATTTTAATCAGTTTATACTACAGGTTAATCTTGATAAATTGGAATATCATTTAAAATGTAATTTATTTCAATAGTTCAAATAAAAAAAAGACTTTCTCCTATAGTGTAGTTTGTAGAATCAGAACTGTCTGAGTTAAATATTACACGTGTTTATTTCTGTTTAGTGTGTATGTTTGTGTGTGTGTGGTGGATATGTGCGCTAATTTGTACTCTGGAAATAAAAGGAAGTTATAATGTTAAGATGGGCATAAGCCTTACAGTGCTCAGCACCCAAGAACACCAGGGATACGTAGCCCAGGTTAGTGGAGTGAAAGGAAAATGTGTGTAAGGATAAAGGTGCACAAGCAACGTAACCACAACCTAGATGGGATTGTGAAGCAAGACTAATTCAAGAATTGGAGGACATTCATAAGATTTACAAACTTACACTAAATGCAGGTTCCCCTTGTAACATCACAAAGTCTGTATCTGAGAGTGAAAAAAACTGAAAATTGGAAAAGCTTTAGGAGACTTTATGCTGAATAAAGTCATGTTTTTATTGATGAGAACCCTGTTATTTGCAGAGTGGAGAAATGATGCTGCTTAATGTATTTTGTACTTCCAACTCATCTCTCAGGCCATAGTCTTTCATATGAAGAGGATTCTGAACCACATGAGCCATAGTTTTCCTGAAAGACACTTCTGGCAACTCAAGAAAGACAAACATGTTTCTAAGAGTAGTCTTACATTTTATTTAAAATTAAATTAAATTAAAGCAAGCAAAGACAATTGATGGGCAAAAAGGGACATAAACTCATTACACATATTAATTTTGTTTCATTGAAAAAGAAAAAAAAAATTAACAAAAAATGTAATGTTGGGTTTGTGAATTTAGGTTAATAGAGCTCATAACCTTTTCACAGAATTCAATTGCTAAAAACCGCTTACTATGGCTTTCATTGCTGCTTTGAGCTCACTTTTCCATTCTATTGAAAATGAACAGCCGCAGTGTCATTATATCAGTACTAATACAAATACAGACTCAGCATTAATGGTTGTTGAACTGGACACTAAAACCACAACAGACTCCTCTGCCAAGTTCCAGCGTCTGCCCTCAGAGTCTCACAAAAAAGCCTTTCATTAAATGTCAATCCATCCCTCATAAAATATTTTAAGTCATGGCATCGGTTTTGCTTGGCTTTCTTGGTGCAAAGCAAGCTGAGAGGTCAGAGCAAATCTTGATATTAATATCTATGATCTTTCTATTTCTCTCTCCCTCTCTCTCCAAAACTAAATTCAAAGCTTTAATGCTGATTATTGTCATTCATTTTCACAAGGCCAACCTTTTAATGAGACTTCTGACTTCTCCATGTCTTACAATCCAATTGATCTCAAAAAACAAAACAAAAACATAAATATAACTTGGGAAGTTCATAATAATAATAATAATAAAATTCTTGTGTAAATATTGGCAAAATAGTGTAAAATCCTTTTGAAGAGAGGCAATTTCTTGGCTAAAATGAGTTCAGTACGTATGACCTGCTTCATGAGGGATGGTGTGAGTTATTCAGCACTTTCTGCTGAATAACTCATAAAGACTTGATGATGTTTAAGTCTGGTCATTGCAGAGGCCACCACTTGCTCTTAACAGTATTCCCTGAAACAAGTCTTTGATTTGTTTAGCAGCGTTTATGGGCACATCACGATCCTGGAAATCAAGATCATGGTTAAGGAATGGTGCTCGACTCCACCTGCATCTGTAAAACAGTCTCCTATCCTGGCTGGTATATTGCGCACTGCAATAATCATATCCAATGACACGAGATGGCTGCTCTCACCAGAGATTATTAAACAGTTGGCAGGAGCTAGAGTGGACCGAAGCCATTCTTTAGTGTTTTCCAAACATAAAGTTGCCTCGGTGCTGGAAAAAAGGAGTGAAAGTCAAAATCAGTCATTAACCTACACTCTGGTTCCAAATGATGGAAAGTTTAATAAACCAGAAAGAAGAACATATCTTTTGCCATTCTGTGGATCGATATTATTCAGATTCAAAAGAATCTGAGATACAAAAGTTAATAAATGACCATATTCGGTCAGATATTGGACTTGATGTGTGAAGAGGCCCTTCTTTCAACTGGTCTTTTTCTGCACATGACAATACAATTCTCATGCGAGCTCAAGAGAGAGAGGCCTCTTTATTTTGCTCTGACATCTCACATTGATTAGGGTCTACGTTTAAATCTAAAAGGAAAACCTTTTCTTTCTACACCTAATACCAAAAAATAGCACGAAAGCGTGACACCAGTCAGCAAGCTGAATCTCATTTGACAGCTAAGCCTCTGTGTTCAGTACACTCTGAAATTTTGGGATGTTTTCCTTCATTCAGTTTGAAACGGAACAGCATTATTTAATTGAACCCATGAGCTACTGAGTCACTCTTGCTGCAAAACTCGACACCCCAATTCACCTTCATTTCCATGGCATACATGTCTGCAGGAGAGATCAGACTCTGCTGCATTCCTTCCATAGTGTCCTCATTTCTGATTATAACCAGACACAATACATCTTGTTCTTCAAGGTGCACAGCTCAGCAGATGGAGTGCTCAGGGAGGTAATGTCTGAAACGTAAGAAGTTCATCATCTGAAATGTATACATGGAATTCTCATAGCTTGCTCTATGATAATGGTTTTAAAGTGTGTTGCATAGTCTGTGTTGGGATTTGTTGACATTTATGCTGACTCCTAGAAACCCCCCCCCCCCAAAAAAAAAAAAACCAAACAGGGATATAGTTTCAACAGAAACCCTGTGGGTGTGTGTGTTGACTTCCAGAAGTCTGAACAAGTTGGATACTTTTTTCTGAAATGAGACATTTATTATACTATATCTGACTAAGTTGGTTGTAATAAGCGTTCTGGAGAAGTCCCAACAACTTCAGGGGGGATTTGAAAGATCTATGAACTGAAATAATCTAGAAGGAGTTATCTAGTGTCTCGCTAAAAGTAAGTGAGTCACTTCCTTTTAGTGTCTCTCACATCTAAAAGGCAGCAAAGAACGTTGCGGCAATCTTTTGGGATATCTATAAAGTCACTCCCAGAGATTTGTCATTCTCATAGAAAGTATTAAATTATGTAATATGGCCAGTTAAAGTAGTAAAGGTAGCAAAACTATTACTAAAGATCATTTTTCTGTTCCAGAGGTAGTAATTACATATATTACATCTTTTCTTTTAGTCTATTTTTCTCTCTGCTTTAAGTCTCTCTCACTGAAATAAAGACTCGTACAAATACTCATTTTCGCAATTATTTTGTGATTGTTTTTTATATATAAAATACATTAATTTGATGTGTCTCTGTTGAGAGACGTTGAATTATATATCAGCAAGAACTGCATATGAAAGTTCTTGTTTGAGTATGTTTTCTTTAATATTCAAATTTTGGCACACATTTGTAGAATACAGCCCAGAACTAGATGACATGTTTCACCACAGTTCTAACATTACATGACCAATCAATCTAAACCACAATGTATGTAAACCTCTGAATATACTTGGCAAAACATGCTCCACAATGACTCTGACAGACCTCACCAGAGTCTGGAGGACCACAGAATTAGTTATGGAGGGCCAGATTTAGCCCACAGGCCTCGGGTTTGACACACGTGTTTGTTTTAAGTACTTAACATTTCTGTTGATGTTTATGTTCATGCCTTTGACTAGTTGGTAACGTTTCATGCTATTTTGTTCACTTAGAGTTAAAGTGAATTTGTTTCTTGAACCGAACAGAAAAAGAGGAAAAATAATGACATGTAAAAGGTCATAAAGGAAAGAAAGTAAAAGGAAAACATATACAGCTTTCATGCTTTCACTAATACACAAAAGTGTGCATAGATCATCCATCGGTTCTACCGAGACTGAAAGGCAGACAAAGTGCATCTGTGAGACGGTTAAAAAAAACACCTGCATGACATCTATAAAACCTGCCTCACCCCCTCAAGCAGACACTGTTCTCCTTACGGCCATGTAGTTTCTTTACCCTTCTGATCATTTTATAGATGGCTACCCTCCCGGTCACTTTCACATCAACGTATTATTCATGACCAGTCTGAGGAAAACAAAAGTCAGGGAATTTAGTTTAAGATTTACAATCCTAACATCATTTGGTCTGTGAGTCATCTGGCTATTTTCCAGATTTACCAGAGGTCTTACGGCCCTTAAATGCAGAAAGCCGATGGAAATCTTTTTCGCGCATGGCTATATGGCATGTCAAAAACACATTTGAAACAGAAGGAAAGAACATGAGACAGGCCTCTTAAGGGAGAGAAAAAGTAAAAAATATTATTGTTGAAATTTCTGTTTGAAATGGGCCCTCAGAGATGTGCAAGGTATGCTTCATTTCATTGCCATCGGCAGCTTTTGCTGTGCCTCATGCTGCAGGATTCAGGAGTAATTGTTTCTCTAAAAATTACTTAACGCTTCAATTAGTTCCAAGTGTCCTCATAATAGTAAACGTATGGGGTTGTTATGCATTATCTGGACCTCCAAAGGAGAGGAAACCTTTCGTGAAAGGCTATTACCATTAGACAAATAGATCTCAGACTTGATAACAGATGGTGGCTTCTGTACAAAATAAACATAATGATTCTATCACAGACAGATTAAAACTGGTCCAGAGTAGTAATAAATATGTCTGAGGCTGTGCACTGTTTTCTTTTTGCTTTGGAGATCTTAGGTATTGTTTCACATAAATTCTGAGTATTATTTACATTGTAGCTTCAATAGATCTAGCAGGTTCCCAGCTTCCTCCTGAGAGGTTAGCTTAGTGGCTTGTGAACATATGAAAGTTTACTAAAACAACATTAATCCCAGCTTGTCTGTCAGACTTAGTGAGCGTACGCTATCCCCAATGCAAAATTTTGAAAGGGACGTTAAGCTCTATAAAAGTCAAATTGATAGACACCAAAAGTGAAAGATGAAATTTGTTTTATACCACGGCTACCAACCACAACTCAACATTCAGTCAACTTTGTCCCTCACTAGGTTTCTTTCGCTTTTTAAGAGTCCACATGACTCACATTGAAAGGGATTAATTTGTAGTGGGGTACCCATCTGTCTGGAATAGTGAGCTTTTGGACTCAAAAGAGAAAATATTCAGCATGGTATCTGTTTTCACAACATCATCAGGGAGACTTACGCAATGTTTTTGCAACTGGTGATACACTGGAATTGGAAAACATTGTTTTCATGTTGAATATGATTCCATCTGCTCCAGACTCCTAAAGTCTTCTGGATATGATTTTCGCAGTTGCTACAACAGTATATAAACTGAATGTTGTAAAATTACCTCTGGATGAATCACTCTTTTTGTATCTTTGCAATACCCCTCAGAGTTAGACTTTTACCATTTGATGTCATGTTTTGACAGAAGTGTTCAATATCGGCCTCGGGGGCTAGTGTCCTGAAGCTCTTAAGTGTTTCCCTTATTCAACACACCCAAGAATGTCTGTTGGGAAGCAAATTAAACCACCTGGATTCTCCCTAAATGCCACTCAGCCGATTTAAGCAGAAAACTGATTGAGTTGCTTCTGCTCTGCATGACAACATACTCCATGAACCCAAACTCAAAGTCACATGACTGCTTTTATGGCTTTAGAATGGTCTCAAAGTGGATGTATCCTGCTTTTAAATCCTCCCTTTTCACATTTAAATCATTCAGTTGTGGTAAAGAGAATTATGTCGTCACGGAGCTAAAAGCGAGCACACAGCCCTAACGTGAGGCACAGTGTTACTGCTATCAAAACAATGTCCAGGACATCATATCAACACACAATAAATCCATGTCTAAAATAAAGCTCATTGCTGCCATTTTAGCGATATTTGCAGTTCACCGCTACACTGTGTCCTTCATTTCCACAGACAGAGACCTCACCTCTCAATCAGGTGAAGTTTTTTTTCTTAAAGGTTTTGTTGGCTCTAGTGGCCTTTATTTGAAAGTAGTTTGACAGGAACAGGGTAATGAGAGAGGGGGAAGACATGGCAAATGTCTCCAGGCTGGGAATTGAGCCTGTGACCACTGCCACAGGGGACTAAGGCCTCAATAAGTGGGTCATGCTTTGCCCCTGCGCCACCACAGCACCCCAGGTCAAGTATTTTGAGAAATCCTTCTTGATACTAGCGGAGAACCTCTTTGAAGTGCCTGGTTAAATGTTATTTTTCTTGGAAATGTACCCACACCAGTGGAAAAAGTCCTTTTTGTTTGCATGAAGCACTTCAAGGACAAGTGTTTCAGCAATCTGATGCAGGGGGAACAGTAGAGTGTAGTGCATTTTGTGGGATAATACAGCCAATAACCAAACATTTTTGATTTATCCACTTGTAGATTTGGCATCCTTGAACTTGGACTCCAAAATCACTGAGAAATGAAAATGTTTGATTTGCAAAAGTAGCTAGCTGGAAGTCTATGACCTTAGCAGTTCTACAGCTAATACTGTGATGTAATAGTTTAAAAAAATATATCTCTAGGTAGTAGAGAAAAAAGAAGAGCATGAAAACTGTGTCCCAAACAGAATATAGACATTTATGCAGCAACAGGCAACAGGATCATCAGCAGAAGACATGTAAGATACAAAAAAATCCTGTCTGAGTCTGTTAAATAGTGATGACTTTAATGTAACCAAGTGTACCACAAGTAAGCTAAAAGGAACAGGTGTTTGTTCATTGCCTGTTTGTTGAAGCTACAGTGTTCGGTCTTACATGGCTATTGGCTTGACCCTTGACATTGTGCTGAACCCCAAAGCACCATCATCTACTGACATACAGCAATGTGTGATGCTGTGTGAATGTGAGCATGCAATGGAGAAACACTTAACTGCATTTTATCTTCTGAAGCAAACATGCAATCAACCCTGTTATCTTGCTTAGAGGTTGGGTGGTTTGCAGCTTTGCCTCGCAAAAGTATTCATGCCAGTTGAACTCTTTTCATTTTCTCACGTGACAATGAAAATCGTAAATGTGAATGTTTCAGAGATTGACAAAAGGTAGCGCAAAATTGCAAAGTGGAAGGAATATATTTTAAGGTTATTAAAATGTTCACAAATAAAAGTCTGAAAATTGTGTGTTTTGTAAGAATTAAGTCTTTTATACCTACATAAAATACAGTTCAAACAATTACTTCATCAAGCTGTTGCGACTCTTTTCTTTGGATGGGATAGCTGGACAGAATTAATGCTAACTCGAATGGAGAAAATGTTAAAAAAAATATATTTTACAGTCAGCAAAAGACTTGAGAATTGGTCAGAGGTGCCCACGGCCCAGTCAAAGTCCAGATCAAAATCCAGATACATAAAAAGAACTGCTGCTTGGAAACACTCTTCATTCTGACTGAACTTATTTGACAGCATATAGAGAAAAATGGGCAAACGCCACCAAAGACTTGCTGCTGTAAGTTCGCTGAAAGGTGGTTTTAAGTATCGATTCAGCAGAATACAAATAATAACCACATTTCATATTTGTTTGGTAAATCACAGTTATGCACTATGTTGTACTGACTTAAAATGTAAAGTCACAATACAACACATTATAGTTAGCGATTGTAATGTGCCACAATGTAAAAAAGATCTGGGGTTGTTGATACTTTCACAAAACCTGAGTGTTCCCCAATTTGGTGTTAAAACTGTAACAGTTTCTATTAAAATTAAAATGTGTGAACTGATTCAGCACAGTCTTCTGTTTTGGCTTTTTACTACACTGGTGGTTAGTCCTATATGTGTCATTGTGTATTGTGTATTAACATTTCTTTTTAATTATAAAAAATGCTTGCCACTTTTCAAGCTGGCATCTTTCTTACAAAGTGTGTTGTGTTTGCAATAGGAACAGATCAGTACCCACTTCCTGTGGTGTTAATCTCCACATCATAGGGTGGAGATGGTGGCACAACTGTAAAGACATGCATCTCTGGTAAAACAAAAGCCCATTTAAAGGGAGAATTGAATGAGAAACTTCACTGCGGATGTTTTTATCATGTTTATTTCACTCTGACTCATCAGATTTCAAACAAGAAGCCAACAGAAGTAAACATGCATTGACTACTCTAGTAGAAATATGAATAGGCTGCAAGTCTGCATTTCTTCCTGTTTTCTTTAAATTGTGCTTCAAGAATTGTCCTTTCTGGTAATTTAATTGATCAGAGTAAAAATACCTTGTGCAGCATATAATACGGTTCATATCTTGTATTTAGATACACTGTATAAAACAGAGATAATCTTTTTGTCTGAATCAAACTATACATTATATGTTTCAGCTCAGTTAGGATTAACATATTTTTCTCTTTGCTAATGCCAGAGATTTTTTTGTAATGTTCTCCAAATTCTGTTTAAAATGCAGCTATTTTGATACACAAAACTAACCTAGAGTGAACCTATTTAGCATCAGGACATGACTTAGTGTTGGACTGTGAGGAAGACGCTTTTCATATAGACAAGTAAGTGTAAATTCTAGGCTAAAAGGTTGTGTGTTAGTAAGTTTAAACATCTGGATTCAACTGTAATTTAGAAATAACGTCATTTTATATATGAATACTTCACTCTCGATGCGGTTTTACAAATCAGTCATGATCAACAAAATGTGACTTTTTTGGAGCCTTTAAAAACCCTTCAAAAATAGGAAAGACTTTAACAACAGCAAAATTAAATCAAAGTTTCTTAAAAACTTTGATTTAATTTTGCTTTAAGAAAAAAAAAACATCTTTCCAGAAACAGGCTGGAAAATGAGGTCACTTGTTGAACAAACCCTTAGTAGTTCTTTGTTGGCTCTATTTAACGCTCAAATTTGAAAGTCAACTTGATGGGAAGAGATCTGGACTCCATTTAGTAGAAAATACGCCCTCACAGAGAGTAAGAGTACAAAGACAGGGTCAAACGCCCACCGTTTAACAAGTTGCAAGGTGCTTTTGATAGTCATCTGAGCCTCTTGAGAGCTACATAGTATGTGCAAGAACGTTTCTGTTGTTCGAGGATCTTTGATCAGATTATTTCCATGCCAAGGCTTTGATGATTTTGCTACGTATGTCAAAATAGAACTCATTTTCACAAGCTACATTTTGAAACTATCATGACATCCAACAAATTGCTAGTGTCCCCATTATTTTTCACTTACCATGTATATGAAAAGGACAGATTTTCATGGCCTATAAGCAATGATTATATTATAACACTGTGAATCGCCCTTGATACAACATTCCTGTGCTAAAACATAGTGGTGGCAACATAATGCTGTCGGCCATTTCTGTTTTGTCAGATGAAGTGAAACACATGTCAATACAGCCAGAGCTACAATCAAATTGATCAAACCAAAGCACATTTGTTTGAATGGTCCACACAAAATTCAAGTTGAAAGAACTTTGGCAATACCTGATGCTGTTCATGGAAAGTCCCCATCTTATCTGGCTGAGTTTGAGCTATTTCAAGAAATTAAAGTGGGTTTTGCCATTTCAGCCCACACTTACTCTAGAAAGGATAACATCTGTGACTGATGACTAGGCAACAGCCATTTGCTGCAGGATGACATAATACCAAGAGCTCAAAGAAAAGGTGCACTGATACATGCCACTGTATTGATTAAATAAAAGAAGAATAAGCTGAGATGTGCAAACCTGGTGGAAACAACCCCCAGATACTTCCAGCTTTAATTGCAGTGTGAAGCAACTCTACAAACTATTTACTCATGCTGGCTGAAGACAGGTGCACAGACTATTGTCAGTTTTTTTTTATGAAAACATTTGGAAAATGTGCATTGTTTTCCTTTTACTTGACAATTATGTTCTGCCCTGTGAAGGTCTGTCACACAAAATCACAAAAATATACACTAAAGTTTGTGGTTATACAGTAAAATCTGGTTTATGCAAAAGCTGTGCAGCTGTTTGTTAATCTCTTCCTTAGAGGAAAAACTAGTATTTGACTTCAGAATGATAAAATAGTGATTGGCCGATACACAATTGCAGTTGCATTTATCTTCAAAATGATTGTGCATCATTTCACCATGTGTTTGGCCTCATCACAAGACAGCTGAAAAAGAATACCTCCAAGACTTCAAAAAGAAAACCACACAACAACTGCTGCCGAAAGCAGAACTTTCTTAGACATGAATCACTGAGGTAAGCAAATGAATGTTAATGTGTACTAGATAAAAAAATGTCTTGTTTTCTTTTGCTGGGGTTCATATTATATGTATTTGTCTTCCTATAAAACCATGTTTCAGTAACAGATTTATTATTTCCACATTCATTTTACATGCAAGGGATAGTTGCCTCTATTCTTATCTTTCTACTTCTTCAGTTTCTCAACAACAATGAAAAAGCTTGCTTTCCTGGAACAATGATGCTTTCTCTGCTTTGTTTTTTCTAACGTTTCCAGTTTTGTCTTTCTAAATGGTCCTAGTTTGCACTGCAATTGCTTTAGAGCTGCAAGTCAATGGTGTGACATTGCTTTGTGGTAACTATAAAGCCAGACATTGAAATGTTGACTTGACAATAAAAGCCCATTTGTTGATGATCAAAAAATAAATAAGAACTATTCTGGGAAGTTTACCACTCACTTCTGTGTTTAAGCCATGAAATATCCAATAATAATCACAGACTTATAGGAATATCAAGAGAGGTTATTTATTTCTAGCTGAAGAAAAATCACCAGAGAGAGAACCATAGTGGCAGGAAGAAAATGTTAATCATAAAAAAGCATAAAACCACACACAAATCATGTCCCCACACAGACCCATAAAGCCTGAGCACATATATACACTGATCTGACCTGTCGGGAATCATTAGATAAGAAGAGCTCATCTGTTTTCTACATTTAAAATTCTTCTTTAATGGCAAAAACAGGCTATCTGACTCTCCCTGTAAAGTGGGCCAGACCAGTCTAAAGATACACTGTGTATTGTTCTCACGCTCTTCCTCTTCATCCACACTCTGTTGTTCTACTCTCACGATTAAAATACCTTCAAATACCTGCTTCTTCTTCTTTCCCCTACTCACTGTCAAATACTCAGAATTCCAATGTCATTTCCCATCTGCTGGGACCAATCTAGTAAAGGCTTCCTGCATAAAGGGAATGGGGCAATGAGAAATGTGGCGCAAGTACAAACCATTCATGGTGCAGGTATTCCTATTTTGCACAAACAGATGAGAGAAGATCTTTTTCATGTGTCATAAATGTTTTTTATAAGAAGCTTTCATTGAATATCAAAACAGAGATGATCTCTGAATAAGTGTAAATGTCTGGCCTACATCAAAATTGTGTGTATATTTGAATTAGACACTGACAATACACACTGGATGAGTAAGGTGCCTCTTTAATGAACAAAACTAATTCATAAACGCAGTATTTCAAAGTCACACTCAAGCAGCTTTTTTTGGCAATCAAAACCACATAGCCTCAACCTAACCATAACCTTTACCTAAACCCAACATCAACCCAACTTTACATTAAGTCTCTCTGTAGGAGTTACCTTTTTTTTTTTTTTTTTTTGCTTTGCTTACATTCAAACTGAAAAAGTGTAAACCAGTTCAATCCACCACAACTGCATGAAAAAGCAACACTAATGCGCCCATACAGCCATAACAATAAACTTTTCATCATTCTCTGGACTGCTATGCAAGTACAGCCCATTTACCATATATCTGACTCCTAATTTGCCCCACCACAAAAAGGCCTAGTGTATTTGTTGTATGTTGCTTTCTCGCAAACCCCGTTTGCACTTCAGTGAAAATCTACACAGCACTTTTTTCATCTGCCTGTTTTTCTTTCCACACCGTTTGACCAGTCCACTCGTATTTCAGAGGCGCTCCCTATGGGCAGAACACTGGATCTTTGTGCTGAGACGGACCGATGAGGAGACATTGAGCGCTGAAGTTCTGTAAGGCTTTCCACGTATTCAGAAATGCACATGTGAGGTTCATCTGGTTTCCTTTGACCCTGTCAATCTTAATGTTCATTATGTCATGTCAAAAACAAAAAAGATTTTTATGATTGAGTATTGCTCAATAGGTAGAGAAAGGTATATGTTCCCACACTCTGACAACTTTGACAATAAAGCTTTACATGTCTTACAATCTTAATAGATCCATAGACCTGTCAAAAAACCGATAAAAACAAAGAAAATACATGAGATACTTTCAGTCTCAACTTATACCCATGTAGATTAGAATTCCAGAATACGTTGATTTGAAATCTCTAAAAGAGCTTAACTTATACTTTACTTTAAAGATTCACTAAAAGAAGAATGTTAAGGGTACCTATTTCATGCACATTGTACGTACAGAGACTTCCTGTAGCTTTATGTGGCAGCACACGACCTTCTGAACAAATCCAGGACACGATGACAACAACTTATCTCATAAATCTTAAGCAACTGCTGGTAATACACTTTTCTGAAAAGTCTGCCGTGCTCTTAATTTGCTCGCATAAGTTATACTCTTACTTATGTTAACCTTGTTATTTGAAACTGGTCTTTGTTCTATGAGTACCAACAGTTGAGGAAGAGTAGGGTAAATTGTGTCTTGAAGTACTGTACTCTGAAATAATATTTGTGTCCTTGTAAAATTCTCTGTAATGACATCAGTCATTTGGGTATTAAGGGTACCTATTTCATGCACATTGTACATGAAATAGGTACAATGTGCCTATTTCATGTACAATGTGTAAAATAGATTATTTCTTACAGAAATAATCTGTAAGAAAACAGTTGCTTTTCACAGTTCCTTCATTTGCTACGTAGTGTTCTCACTACTGCCATCGACTTCAGATGAGCATATGTCACTTGTGGCAGCATTATTTTGTAAAACTCCACAGAACATTGCTTGATTTTAATTTTCCCCCAACAAATTCCTCCCATATGGATAAGGATTTTTCTTTCTGTTCTGAGCCTGCAAGGACCTCTTTCAATTAGTCAGAAAGTCCAACACACGTCTTTATTTACCTAAACCATTCTTTGGTATTTTTTGGGATCAAAACAAGTGTCAGTCATCACAGCAAGTTTCAAGCTGCTTGCCTCGCATCGCTCCTGAGGGATTTTGATTTGGTCCAAACTAAAAGAAGAGCATACAAGTGAGTTAAGAAACTAAAGTAACAGGAAATTAAACTGCGATAGTCTTTTGTTAAATTTCTGCTGTACAAAAAGTCTGGTAATTCAAGATGCTCTTCTTCTTTTTAAGCAGAGAGAGTTAGAATTGTAATGAAACAAGGCCATTCACCAATCACGACTTGATTTGTTGCATTTCCTCACTTTTAGTAGGCTGTCTTTTAGGGACAGCGTGAAGGAGCTTGAGACACAGAATCTTTGTGGCCATATCACTTTCCGACAAAAACGTGGCCTGTTTTGATGGAATTCCTGTCCTCTTATTATACTGCTTTAAATGTGATACATCTAAATATGAATTCCATCTCCACAGTGGAGACACAGCATATGTTTTTTGAATTGAAAAGATTCAAGCAGAACAAAAAATATCCACAGCGCTGACATAACTTATGCTATTCAAAGCTCAGTCAAATGCTTTCATTTATTTTCTTTTCCTTTCTTTAATGCCCTTGTTAAGGACCATGTTATGACTGAAAGACTTCCACATCCAAAATGGTCAGCTATGTTATATTTAACACAACTCTCATATATGAGAGAAACTGAAAAAGAGAACTTACAGAAATAAGCACTACTGAAGTATTTGGAGAAAAACTGTGGTTTCTTACTAGTAAAGAAAACCACCACTAAGTAGTACATAAGCGAAGCACTGTACATCACATCTTTACTGATAGCTGTCAAAGAAAAGTGAACAGCATGGATCAAATTCAGATCAAAAGTGATTTAATCAAAAATCTCATACCACAGGTCAGTCACACATTCTATGGTGGTAATGAGAACTTTCTTAGAAACTTTTTTATTTTTAATGTTTTAATCATGGGTACACAAATATGTTAAATTCCTAAATCTGTCCCTGGAAAAGGTACGATAGTACAAACAGTAAATAATTATATTATTATGCATGCATTCCTGATGTGTGAATATTTCTTTTATTTTTAATGTATACAATAGCTGCATTAACTGGAGCGTTGAATTTTGACTTCTTTTTTGATTTTCTAATTTTTATAAATGTAAAAAAATAGGAAATTAAATATCCTAAAGATTATATAAATGAAAACCAAAATAATGACATAAACCCTTATAAAAGGAGTCATTGCCAGTTGGAATTATTGACTCTTGTTTGATTGCATTTATTGGAATTTATGATTGATAACGAATCATACAACTTGCAGCCTAACAATTAAAATATTTAACGAAAGCCGGCCTCAATAATGCACTAGAAAAACTTATACAACCATAAAAGCCTGGCACCTCTTCTTGGTGGTCACTGGTTTGGTCACTCACTGCTGATAGGTGACATCCAATTCTTAACCAATATTAGTAGTGAGGGACAGCACTGCAGTCAGGCCATTCTATTCTCTCCACTCCCAAAATTTTGGGGGTCTTTGACAAACCCTGCTCTGTGCATGTGAGAGCAGGGTTTGTCTCTCACATGCATGATTGGCATCTTGGAGGATTCAGTCCAGATCCAAAGAACGGACATACAAGATTGTCACTGGTTTTAGAAGGTAATCAAAGTGGCAAAAGTTACCACTAGACCCAGTATTCTCAGACACTAGTGGTGCTGGCTCCCACTTTTACTGTGGACCCACCAGCCCATCTTCTGTTGCTCTAAGCTGGCAAGAATGCCACAGCCAAGCTAAATGTACCTTTTCATAGCCTCTAAGCTATGAAACTCATGGTTAGCTAGCTGTGTTGTAGTACTCGAGACCGGTCTTGGTCTCGAGACCATTTTTTGAGGGTCTCGGTCTTGTCTCGGACTCGGGATTTTATTTCAAGACTAGTCAAGACTGCAACTGTGGAAATATCACTAAACTTACAGCAAACTGTCCAGTTTATTTGTTAACATGTTTGTTTTCACTGGATGCAAAACGCACCGATTAAAA
>CAEGAE010092105.1:0-11425 GCA_903067095.1 Girardinus metallicus | reverse complement strand
GGCCTTCTATCACCTGAAGAACATCTCCAGGATTAGAGGACTGATGTCTCAGTGAGATCTAGAGAAACTCATCCATGAGTTTATCTTTAGTCGCATCGATTCCTGCAACAGCGTCCTCACAGGTCTGTCCAACAAATCAGTCAAACAGCTGCAGCTGATCCAGAATGCTGCTGCTGGCGTTCTCACTAAAACCAGGAAGATAGAGCACATAACCCCAGTTTTAAAGTCCCTCCACTGGGACTTTAAAACTGTAGCTCTGAGGATAGACTTTAAAATACTGTTGTTAGTTTATAAATCACTGAACGGCTCAGCACCACAATACAGTCAAGATCCGCTGCTGTTGAATCAACCTTCTAGACCCCTCAGGTCTTCTGGTTCTGGTTCTGGTTCTGCTCTGCATTCCCAGAACCAGAACTAAACGAGGAGAAGCAACATTCAGCTTCTGTGCACCACAAAATTGGAACAAACTTTCAGAAAACTGTACAGCAGCTGAAACACTGAGTGCCTTTAAATCTAGACTAAAAACCCACCTGTTTAGAGTTATATTTGAAACATAAACAATTCCAAATTTAATGATGGGACTTGACTTAATGTCATGCTTTGATTGTTAATTCTATGCTGCATGACTCTGTGGTTTTATGTTTATGATGTAAAGCAGTTTTAAATGCCTTGCTGCTGAAATGTGCTATACAAATAAAATTTTATTTGATAGGATTAGAATGTTACATCAGACCAATAAAAAATACCTTTTAATACAGATATGTATTAAAAATACCTGCTGCAAGGTTATTCTCAAATAAGCCTAATAAGAACACATATTCTAATTTCTTTAAAGCGTGTGTGCATACAATTGTAGGAATTTTGAAAATAACATTTACGCTGAATTTAAAGGGCAGTATTATGTGTTTTTCAGGCACATCGTGGCATTTTATAGTACAATCAAATATATTTTAACTTCAGATGCTATAAAACGCTTTATATATATGTAATAATCTAATATAACTTAAAATTCTACTTAATAATTCAACACCTTGAAATTGGGCATCTGTCTCTTTAAGAACTTCAGGTCTTTCTAAAACTCTGCCTTCAGGAAGTCATCACAACATGGCTCCTCTATTAACTTTTTAACAACAATTTTACCGGCATTTTACTGAGAAATAGCTCCTATAATGAACTCACCAGGTGTTTGCTAATTGGTTCTGGCTAGTCTGAAAGAGCTGAGTGAGGCAGTCGAGGGGAAAAACTGCTCTGTGAGTTGGAAGCTTAGAAAGTGCAGCTCTGAGGAGGTAATATCTAACAATGTTATATCTAACATAACACTGCCCCTTTGACTGATTACTATGATAAATTTGTCATTTGTTTAATATACTAAGATTGCACATTCCCTTATGCCTTGTCATAACTGATGTTTTAAATAATAATTTTTCAATGAAAGAAAAGTTTGGAACTAAGTGTTCTTCAATTATCTATTTCTTAATGTGTTGGGATCCGGGAGGGGTTTCGTTTTGTGTTTGTTGTTTCTTATTTTTCACCACTAGATGGCGACTGGAGGCTGCCCCTGGAAAGCGTGTCTGTCAACCCCGTTGACACACCTGAAATCAATCAGAGACTCTACCAGAGCTTAAGAAGGCTGACAGCCAACACTCCAGTGCCTGAGTGTTAGCCAGTTTTGGCAACTCGAGTCGGGTTTTGTGCTCATCCGTGCTCACCTGTGAACTCGTCCTCGACGTCGAAGTTTCCCCTCGTGACGCCGCGGAATTACCCGCTGGATGCGCGAGTCACTCCACTCCTCATTCCAGAAAGAATCACACCAGCAGTTCCTAGATCATCGTGGGTTGTCAGCCTACTCCTCTGAGTCAAACTTACCTGTCCGCCCTCCACCGCAGCCTCCGTCGCCTCCGCCATCCACCTCGCCGCTCCAACTGGAACTTTGGAAAATACCCACCTGTTGTTGGACATTCCAGCCCGGGTCCCCTCCTGCACCTTCCTCCCTAAAAGCCAGATTCACCGCCGGACAAGAGACCACTCCGCTACCTGCTAATCTATCTTCGTGCTGCCCTGGAACATATCATTAACACATATTTCTTCCCTACAGTCAAGACAAACCGGAACCCTGTGCACTATTCTTCTGTACATTTGTTTTTCTGTAATTAAAATCTTTATCTTTCATTCGACTCTCCTGTGGTGTTCTGTAGAGGGGTTAGAAAAACTGAACCCATCATGACATAACGCACCATATGCAAGCAACAAAGCTGTGTAGACTTAACGGCTGAAAAATGTTTTGCCTATTTTGACGTTTTTGTTTAGTATCTATGTTCCGAGTATGGAATCTGTAAGAATCATAACATGATATTTTAGCCATGTTGCCCACCCATAAAAAGATAAGAAATTACTTGTCAAACTGTCAGAAATAAAAGTTTTATTTTTTTATTACTTGGACAGTAGAGGTCTGTCATCACAAAAGCGCCATTTTCGACTTAAATCTTTCCTGATGGAACAAATGATCCTGCAGAATGTAAAAAGGAGTTCAGCAAAGAAACAAAATATTTTTCTTGTATGTGAAACATACAGAGAGGTCTTATACCAAAGTCAGAAAACTGTACAGACTCGACATCTTGGAGCACATATTATGTTACTCATAGCATATCTAAGAGAAAATGTTTGATTATCTTTCTGTTATATTTTAAGTCTCTATAGAGGATCGTTGTTCAAGGAGACAATTTATCTGCATATGTTGGGATCCAGGATGTTTGTTTTGTGCCTGCTGCTTCCTTTTTCTCACCACTAGATGGCAACTGGGGGCTGCCCCTGGAGCGTGCGCCTGTCGACCCTGTCGACACACCTGTGATTAATCAGACACTCTGCTGGAGCATAAAGAGGGCTGACAGCCAACACTCTGACACCTGAGTGTTTACCAGTATTGGTAATCAGAGCCTTCCACGTTACAGCTAGTCTGTGTGTTCACTCGAGTAACCTTTCTCTCTGTCATTGTTTCCCTTGCAGACAAACCCTAGCCAGTCTCTGTGACTATCTGTGTTCACCTGTGAATCAGTTTTCCTCGTTGAGTTTTCACTCGTGATGCCGCAGATATTACCCACTGGATGCCCGAGTCTCATCACTTCCTCAGCCAAGAAGAGTTAACAATCAGTTCCTGGATCATCGTTGGCAGTCAGTCCGCTCCTCCGAGTCAGAACTTACCTGTCCGACCTCCCCCGCAGCCTCCATCGCCTCCATTATCAACTACTTCACTCCGTCTCGAACTCTGGACCAAACTCGCCCACCGTTGGCCATCCAAACCCAGATCCCTACAGACACTTACCCCTCTAACCAAATCCTCGCCTACCCAAGTAAGATCATCTCACTGCTCTCTGCAGATTCGTTTTCCCCACTGACCTTGATTGCATCATTGACGTCTCCCTCTTCTCTGCAGTCTGACGAACCCTCACCCTCACCCGTGAACTGCTTGCACATTTAATCCCTGCACATTTGTTTATTGTAATAAACTGTTATTTTTTATCTGGCTCTCCTGGTGTGTTCTGTATGTGGGTGAGAAAACTGGAACCCAACATGACAGAACACTCAGGCCAACAGTCAACCCCCACAGGCGCTATTAGGAGAGCCATCTCTGAACAACATACCCTCATCCAATCCCATGAAAACGATTTAAGAGAACTAAGTAACTGACAGGCAGAAAATAACCAACAGTTGACTGAGATATCAACATTTCTTCAGAGTTCTGCTCAACAGGTTCCCGCAGTAGTTCCAATGCCCGATCCAGATCCTCCAGTCCGAGCCAGGTTTTCGGAGATCCATCCATCTGCCCCAGAAAGATTCTCAGGTGACATCGAAAAGATTAAAGGATTTTTGTTACAATGTAATCTAATCTTTAATTATGTGCCCCAAGGTTTCTCTCATGATGGCGCAAAGATTGCTTATATTATACCTCTGCTTAAAGATCGAGCACTGGATTGGGCTCAAGCAAGGTTTCCATCCTCCCCTGATTTTGGCATTTCCTTCCAAGAATTTGAGAAGGAATTTAAACAAGTTTTCAACGAAGATCTAGATAAGACTGCTAACTCCGGAGAATTATGGAATATCAGACGGGGGCAGAGAAGTGTAGCAGACTTTTCCATCGACTTCCAAATTAAAGCTGCCGGTTCTAATTAGGATGCCTCAGCGTTAAAAAGCACTCATTATCACACTTTAAATGACGCAATCAAAGATGAACTAGCAACCCTCGACGAACCAGAGGCCTTGGAACAGTTAATCAGCCAGACAATCAGACTCGACAACAGAATCCATGCCAGAAACAAGACCAGAAGTAATAGAAATATTCCCGCCAGATCCACGTTTTCAGCCAACACAAACAGGTCTTCGCCTCCGCCATCCTCGCAGTTCCAATCCAATCCAGAACTCATGCAACTCACACACATAAGTTTTAACCCCTGAAGAAAGACATAAGAGAATGACATCACGACTCTGCCTGTACTGTGGTTTGGCTGGACACTTCATTGCAACCTGTCCCACGCGTTTAAACTCCCAGGTCCATCAGTAGTCACGGGGAGGCTGTCGGACCACCTTGATGAGAAAAGATGTCCTTATTTATCCCTACTAGCTACGCTTTTCAATAATGGTCAGTCTGTTCCTCTGTCCCCGTTAATTGATTCAGAGTGTGAACAGAACCTAATTGACTCATCTGTGGTTGAACAAATGTGCATAAGAGCCATCGCCCTGTCAGTCCCTCTCCGAGTCACAGTATTAGATGGTAAGGCATTACCTCAAATCACTCACAGAACTCACCCCTGCAGTTAATAATTTCTGGAAATCACAGTGAGAATATTTCATTTTTTGTTTTTCCTTCGGCCAATTCCTCCATCGTTCTAGGTTTTGAATGGTTACAATGTCACAATCCACACATAAACTGGTCAGATATGCATGTTGAGTCCTGGTCCCTAAATTGTCACTCCACCTGTCTCGGTTCACCTCCAGGTTCCTCATCGGCAGATATGCAAGAGGCTGAACCTCCAGATATATCTGGTGTTCCTTCTGAATATCACAACTTAACACCTGTGTTCAGGAAAAAAGTAAGGCTTTATCTCTTCCACCTCATCGCCCATACGACTGTGCCATTGACCGTCTCCCCTGATCACTGTTACCCACCAGCCGTCTATATAACATTTCCTGTCCCAAAAGAGAGACTATGGAGAAATATCTTAAGGATTCCCTAGCAGTAGGTATGATTCGTCCGTCTTCTCTTCTGCACTAGGAGCAGGATTTTTTTTTTTGGAAAAAAGGATGGCTCACTCAGATCACATCAACCCCCATCTGGGTTATTGTAACCCCTGCCTGTACCCAAGAGATCCTGGTCGCATATCTCCATAGACTTTGTTATGGGATTACCCATTTCCAAAGGAATGACCACCATACTCACTGTTCTAGACCATTTCTCTAAGTCCTGCCACCTCATTCCCCTTAAGAAACTTCCATTTGCCTTTTAGACTGCAACTGCTAATTAAACATGTTTTCCGTCTCCATGGTATCCCCCAAGAAATCTTGTCTGACCGAGGTCCACAGTTCATTTCTCAGGTATGGAAACAGTTCTGCACAGCCATTAATGCCAAAGTTTCACTGACTTCCGGTTATCACCCTCAATCTAATGGACAAACAGAAAGAATTAGAATCTGCCCTCCGTTGTCTCACCTACTCCAACCCATCCGACTGGTCCCAGAATCTACCTTGGGTTGAATACGCCGATAATAGTCACGTCTCTGCTGCTACAGGTTTCTCTCCATTCGAAGTCTCCCTGGGTTATCAACCCCCACTACTGTCCTTGGATGAAGGCAACATTTTGGTCACCTTGGTCCAACACCACATCCGCTGCTGCAAGAAGATCTGGAACGACACCATCTCCGCTCTCAATAACACCGCCGAAAAAAACAAACGTTTGGCCGACCACAAAAGAAGACCTGCACCCATATACGTTCCTGACCAGAAGGTTTGGCTATCTACTCATGACATTCCTCTCAAATCCATGTCCAAAAAGTTGTCCCCCAGGTTCGTCAGTCCCTTTGAAATCACGTCTATCATCAGTCCAACTGCAGTTCGCCTTCGTTTACCCGCCTCTCTTCGCATCCACCCTACGTTCCATGTTTCCCAGATAAAGCCCGTCCAGACCAGCTCATTGTGCCCTTCTTCCAAGCCCCCTCCTCCCACCCGAGACATTGATGGTCTCCCGGCCTACACTGTCTGTAGAATTGTAGCCTCCTGTCGGCGAGGTCGTGGATGGCAGTACCTCGTCGATTGGGAGGGCTACAGTCCTGAAGAACGTTCATGGGTTCCTCATTCTTTTGTTCTGAACCCTTCCCTCATTGAGGACTTCCGTGCCTCTCTCCCTTCTTGTTCTTAGTTGTGAACTATAACTAATAATAAATTAAGATGTGTTCAGAATAAAGTCATAATGTTACACTGTAGAATAAATACAATAAGTTAAAAAACAATAATTACGTTAGCAGCTGTGATCAGTTATGTTTAAGTAGGGCTGCTGTAACTAGTCAGTGTAATCATATGGCAGTATGTGTGCATTGCGTATATTGCTGCAGTTCAGTCCCAGCCTTTGGCTGACTTCGTCTGCTTTTTCAACTATCATTATTGATAAAGCCTTTGCTTCAGTGACAAATCAGTTGGGAAAGATAAAACTGAAAAGACCTTAAGTCGGATGTTAAGAAACAGAGGGATGCTCTAGGCTTTGTTGGTTTTACACAGAAGCACAGCACATTGCATGAGAATCAAAGGCTAATCATGAGTAGACAAAACAAAGTGTACAAGTTCTGCACACACATCATCCTTCTGCTGAAATTTCCTCTGAATAAATGTTGGAAGAAACATTTAGACCAGAATCTGGTCCCATGTGTTATCCATTAGTTCTTTCCCTGTTTGTGTTAATTGAGCAGACTTCAAACAGTTCACTGTCAGTTTTACTACTTGTTTTAACTCAACTAATTGAACAGTGAAGATAATTGTAGTGTCTCAACGGATAACCAAACAAACATAAAATATTGGGAAACAAGTGGGGTTTTTCAAGTTATCGCACTTACAAAGAATGGAGAGGTTTGCAATTTGTATCATGGGTACACTTCAACTATGAGAGACACAATGTAAAAAATAATCCAGAAAACCACATTATACAATTTTTAAATACTTAACTGACACTTTATTGCATGAAATAAGTATTTCATCACCTAAAAGCCGACAGGAAGTCCGGCTCTTAAAGATCTCTTAGTTCATCTAGTTACTCTTTATTAAAATCTTAATGATCTTTTTTTGCACGTAAACTCTGTAAACTGGGCCTTAAGGGTGCCATCTTTTGCTAGTGTGCAAATTGTGACATTTGTGAATTGTGAATTTGTTTAACTCTACAATATTTGGCCTAAAACAATCTTTGTGCTGCCCTCTGCAACTGCAATTGAATTTTTCTTGGGCTGATGTCTATGTTGCATTGTGAGCACTGATTGATATGGATTTTCAGCTCTGAACATGCATGATATATTTACAATGTGGACACAGTAGATTGTGTCTCCTCTCTGTATCCACATTGCATGTATGTGCAGAGCTGAAAATCCATATCAAACAATGTTCCTCAATATCTCCTCTCTGCTCTGGCTGCAGGTGAGGATTACTGAAGGATGACTGTGAGACCTTTTCTAGAGCTTTGGAATGGGGTTAGGGCTCAAGACAGCACTCTGCCTGCAGACAGTTGCTGTCTGCAGCAACTGTACTTTCACCTTGGTGTCGCCAAAGTTCTGAATAGCAGAAGAAAGCAGCGCTCTTTTACATCATTAATTTGTCACACAAAAGTAGTTTTAAGATGTCTTTAGGCAAGAAAGTAGACCTCATGGCTTCATTTATCCATTCAGTTCATCCAGGATGTTCGTACTTTAAAATGTGCTTTGGAGTTTTTGGAGCAGCGAAGCTCCACTGACGGGGTGAGGCATTACAGACTCATGCTGCAAGCACCAGAATACAAGATGTAACATTTTTCTCAGTAAATTTAGTTAAATATTTTGTTACTTTTATTCACTATTTAGCAATTTTTGAGCAAGTAAATTTATACTAGTAAAAATATTTTAAAACAGCTCTCCTTCATGATCAGAGAACTTTCACTTTTCCTTGAATATGAAAAATACACATTTCCATAAGATTGGCTTTTCATGTGAGTGTGAGCTGTATTATTTTTATTGCTTTATGCAGGGAGGTCTGCAGAGCAGGAAAAGAGCTTTACAAAAGCTCCAAGAGATTTTCTTCAACTTCATTCTCTTCCTTGTATACTTTTTTTTAAAAATAATTATGGTATAACAGACTGTAAATTATTTAAAATGAATTTCCAGATTGTGCAGATTCTTTTTAGATGTTTGTCTGTTTTGATTATCACTGTTGGTTGTTTATATTTAGTTTTGATATAATGGTGTATGCAGTTTTCAGTGTTTTGTTTTGTACCTCACTGGACGCCGTTGCCAATGAGGGCAAGCCTTTTAAAAGTTGGCAAACTTTTGAATATAATAAAAATTCTACATTTTTATTACTTTTATTTGATTTTAGGTTTTATTTTTGATTTTTTTTTTCGATGAGAAGCTCTTCTCTCTTACTGCAAGAAAAGACAGTTATGAATCACTTGAAATATTTTTCTGTTTTTTTATACATGAATATTGTTGGATTCTCATATTGCTTCAGTCACTTTAATTCTCTTACCTCATGTTCAATTTGTTTGCCTCAGCCTTGGCTAGGGCTTTTGTGTTTTCCACTGCATTTATGGACGCCTGCGTTACATCCACTACTGACTGACTGTAGGCTTCTCATATGGTGCACATACTCTACATCTAAGCTACCTTTCTGAATATTTTTTCCATCCCTGAATGCATGCTGACATTTTCTGCTGTCACTACCTGCTGGTCCAGGAGGAGTGAATGCTGCCAGTCAATGACTCAATACAATCTGCTGGGTTTCCTTAGAAATACACATTTGAAACTACTTTGAATAATTAACTGAGCTATATTGCTTGATAACTAACATCAAATCTTCCTGCACTGAACATAAAAAATGAGAGAAAACAGACAGCTAAAAGTGGAAAACAGGAAAATAATGCTGAGAAGGTGGAGTTCAGTTCTCCTGTGGTTCAGATGCAAATATAGTACTTACCCCTCGTGTGATCTAAACATTCTGTTTACTGCCCTTGTCCTACGAGTCAAAAATAACCAGCAGCTTACTACACTTTTCTTTTTACGACAAACCAACTGTCATAAGTTTTATTTTACACAGTAAAGGTTTATTATTGTAATTTTATAAATGTGAAGTAATTACAGCTGAATTAACTACTGAAAGGGAAAAAAATCAACAATCAACAATCAGTAACTTTTTTGTCAACAATTCATTCTTTTATACTGTTTAGGACGTCAATTATTAAAATACTTCTCTCAAACACCATCCTTCAACATAAGAACATCTTCAACATAAGACATTGACCATAAGATGTTCAAAATCTTATGTTTAACATTCTGCAAAATAATTTTGCAGGATTTATGTTCATGTTGCAGATCAAGATGTTCAAAATCTTATGGTCAAGATTTTGAACATCTTTACAATAAGATGTTCAAAATCTTATGTTTAACATCCTGCCAAATTATATAGGATGTTCAACATCTTGTGTAGGACAGTATGTGTGAACGTACAAACTATGACCTTTTGGACAGTGAAATATCTACTCACGGCTTCAGCAAGGAATCGACTAGGGGCACTTTGATTTACGGCACCTTTATATCCTCTACACTGAATTTGTTTTTATTATGTATGAGACAGTTTTTTTGTTGTGTTTGGGAGCTTGTGTGATGTGAGGGGTTTGCTGCAGGTGCAGGTCAAATACAAGTTAAAGTCATACATCAATCCAGTTTATTTGATGTGTGTCTGTGCGTGCATATGGGGGTGTGTAGGCGTGCGTGTGTGTGTGTGTGTGAGAGACAGTTTCTGTCTGGCCTTTGAACTTTTTTCTGCTGTTTAAATGGTTTTATAATTCACGGGTCAGAAATGACCCCGAAGACAATCCTTGTACCCTAGTGGTGTACAGCCCACATGGAAATATTAGCAAAAACAAAGTATCACTTTTTCTAATGATGGGGTCAATTTAGGAAAAGTCATAAAATGTCAAGTTGGAAAAAGATAGTTTGAGGTATTTTTTCTACAGCTAAACATGCTAGTGGGTCACTTTTGACCCGCAAGACAACACAAGGGTTAAATCACCTTCTCTTGAAGTTTCACAAATCACAAACATTGTTTTAAATTTATTCCAGGTTTGAAAAGTCTAGATGTTGCAGTTTTTTAACTAGACTAGATGAAAGACACTAAAGCTTATGAAAATAGATTTTCCCCAATTGGAAGCTGCAATCATAAACCAACTTCAGCTTTGAGTCTCTTAGCATAACATCCTCATCTGGGACATCTGTGGTTCATGAGAAATAGTGCAAATCCTCCTCTGTATCTCTCGTTTAGACTCCACCACCAGTACCGGCTTTTCAGAACGTGTTTAAAGAGCCTTTTCACCCAAAAAGAACGCAAAATTTTCAAAAGGTTTCTTGGGAACTCAAGAAAGTAAGTCAGGCTTTTTTTTTTTTTTTGTCCTTGTCCCCTTACGGTTTCTGTAGTTTTTTGTTATTCTAAAAATAAATCTTTTTACAAAAAAACATGTCTCTTTCTATGCTGTAGATATCTGATGTTACCTGATGATAGTGATAAAATCAAATGAGTTTGATAATCAGTGTTTAGCAGTTACTGTAAAATAATCATCCAATTGTGGAGCAACAACTCTGATCAAATGCAGGTTGGTATTAACTTTAATATGAAATAATGGTCTTAACTTTTCCTACCTATTATTATTTATCAGTTCAGACAATAAATATACAGTGGGGGAAAAAAGTTGTCTGATTTTTAAAGAATTTATTTGCAAGTAAGGGTGGAAAATAAGTATTTGGTCAATAACTAAAGTTCATCTCAATACTTTGTAATATATCCTTTGTTGTCAATGACAGAGGTCAAACGGTTGCTGAAAGTCTTCACAAGGTTGGCACACACCGTTCCTGGAATGTTGGCCCATTCCTCCAAGCAGATCTCCTCTAAAGCAGTGATGTTCTGGTTCTGGCGGCGGCAACACAGACTTTCAACTCCCTCCAAAGGTTTTCCATGGGGTTGAGATCTGGAGACTGGCTAGGCCACTCCAGGACCTTGAAATGCTTCTTACGAAGCCACGCCTTTGTTGCCATGGCAGTTTGCTTGGGATCATTGTCATGCTGAAAGACCCAACCATGTTTCATCTTCAATGCTCTTGCTGATGGAAGGAGGTTTGCACTCAAAATCTCACCATAAATGGCCCCATTCATTCTGT